>MU755186.1:127878-144184 GCA_026770625.1 Nicotiana glauca
GGGGGGGGGGGGGGGTCGAGATGGTAGTGGTGGCAGTGGTAGATTTTTACTTTATTTTTGAAGTAATCAAATTGGACATGTCGTAGAAAGTTACTCCTTATTGCAGATAACCTTTAGGCGAAAAAAACTTAATACTATTTATCTTAAGTATAAGTTAAAATCATATTTGGGAGAAATATATAAGCTAAAAGAGAACTCTTAAAACCAAATACTAGATGAAAGTGAATGAAAGGACTACTAATAGTGATAAAATATAAACCACAAATAGGTGGTCTCTCAACATGTATGTATACAAGAATATATCAATCTGCAAAGAAGGAAAAAAATAGAAAAAAGGACCCAAAATCTAATGCTAAAACATCATAAATAAACAATAATCTAAACCAAATAACCAAAAACATATATGCATACAAAACATGTCAAAGTGACATTTATATAGACTCCAAAATCTCTGTTTTATGCCTGTTGATGTGTCCCATTTCCATAACCATTAACACCATTTGTTCCATTTTGTAGGTTCTTGTTAGAATCTGTTTTTTTCCTTTTAATGACAATGAACCAAGTGAATGCTTCTAATAAAACTGCAATTGCCCCTAAGGCAATAATCACTCCAGTGTAAGCTCTTTTCCAATTCTTTTGCCCATTCAAAGCATCAAATCCTTCAAACACATTGGTAATGCTCAGACTGATCACTGCGTATCCAATAGCATGGTGATAAATGTTCCAATATAATCTGTATTTGTGGTCTGGCTTTGGCCTCAGTAGCAAAGCAAATACCTGAAAAGTATTCATTCATACAAATTTAGCAATTAATAATGGGCCTCAGTCTTGTGTTACGTGAAGGGAGCCTTGGTGTAACTGAAAAAGTTGTTGTCATGTGATCAGGAGGTAACCAATTTAAGCCGTAAAAACTGCCTCTTGTAGAAATGCAGTATAAGACAACACACATAGACCCTTGTGATCTGGCCCTTCCCCGAACCCCGCGTGTAGCGGGAGTTTAGTGCTCTGCGCTGCCCTTTTAGTCTTGTGTTAAGAGTAGAAGTAGTTAAAAAGAATTAACCTTAACAGTCGCTCACCCAACGAATTAAGTTAAAAGTAGCAAAATATCTTGTGTTAATTGCATAACATGTGATGCAATAAAGAGGGGGAAAACAAAATATTTTGCTCTCTATTTAAGGGCATGGTCTTTTGTGCGTGTGCAATTGGCTGCAGAAGCGAATTCAAGATTAAGAGTTAATGCGTTAAGACAAAGCTAGAAGGAAATCTTGGCATAACTGGTAAAGTTGCTGCCATGTGACCAGGAGGTCGCGGGTTCGAACCGTGGAAACAACTTCTTGCATAACTGCAGGGTAAGGCATCATACGATAGATCGTTGTGGTCTTAAGTGCATCAGGCTGTCCTTTGGGTTAAGACAGAGCTAATTGTATGTCTAATATGATTTGAATTAATAGCAGTTAGTTCAGTTGAACCCGCTCAACTAACTTTTTCAGATGTGTATAAAAGTCTATTTAAGAAAAAGTGAAATACCTGAAGAGTTCCAAGGCAGAAAAGAGTGATGCCAATATTCCTGTGAGTAGTGAATTTGATACCAACAGAATCACTACCAAGTTTGAGACCAGTGCCCCATCCAGCAACACCAACAGCATAGGCACTAGTTTGACAAGCAACATGTAAATAAAACCAAGCAGGATTTGCTGATTTGAACACCTTCAAATACCTTGCAAATACTGCACCCATTGGCATTAACACTCCCCAACTCACTGCATTCAATACTCCATGAACCTGTCAATAATTTTCAACAACCAAACCAGTCAATAATTGAAATGAGTTTACCTTCTATACATTAAGGGTGTAAAAAAGAATTTACACTAACACATCATTCTAGTTGTTTCCCGGATTTAAACTCTAAGGAAGTATGGATTCAATATTTAAGATTCTTAGAATTGAGCTCATTATATTTTTAAAGTTATGGATTCATATATATTATTTGTTACAATTTTAATAAATTTTTACACATAAATTTGGCTGCACGCCAAAAATTACGGGTTCAATTGAACCCATGGGTACAGTGCTACATTCGCCCCTGCTAGTTGTAGACATCCGAAATTTAAACTTGATTGGCTCAATCTAAGTTCTTAGTATTGAACCAGTAGGACTTTTGAAAATTTTACGCTATGCGTTGAGAATACTGAGTTCAATTGGACCTAGTAAACTATGTTGCGTCTGTCTTTACCTAACAGATACCTACAGTAAACCATCCGTATAAATGGAGTGATTTTTAAAAATAGCTAGATTTACAACTGATCGTTTAAAAATAGAATCGAAATTTAGCCACTTTTTATGTAAAGATAAATCTGAGCGAAAACACTGTTCAAAACCCGGAAAATACTCCAGTATATTATGCTGGAGTTCCAGCATAAGTATACTTGAACTCCAGCATATTATACTGGAGTTCCAGGATAGAATGCTGAAACTCCAGCATAATATGATGGAGTTCCAGCATAAATACACTAGAACTCCAGTATAATATACTGGAGTTATTATACTGGAGTTCCAGCAAGTATAATGGTCCAGTATAATATACTGGAGTTTGGAGCACCAGTGATCCAATCTCTAGTATATTATACTGGAGCCAGCAAAGTATACCGGTCCAGTATAATATGCTGAAGTTCACACACAAGTGCACCGAACTCCAGTATATTATGCTGGACCGGTCTCTATTGCAACAAAATAATGACTATTTTTCATTGACTTGGTAAACGCTAGCTATTTTTGATTGACCAATCCGAAAACTGGCTATATCGTGAAATTTTGGCTATGCACGGTATGATATACTAAAGTACAACGATAATGTAAAAATTATTTTCTCCGTCAGGTGTATATAAGTTAAATTTTAAAAGAAATGCAGAAAGGATGTGAACTCACATTTCTTTTACGTTGTATAGAAGTGATTGAGCTACCACCATCATTCCCTAACTGGCCAGTTGCAAAATCAACACTTCCAAAAGACCTCATGTTATCACCAGACCGGCTATGAGCTTGCAAAGTCTGACCAGAAACTTGGCCATTTTGCCAAACCTGATTAAAACTAGTCCTTCCACTAGGAAGTTCCAAACTTGCAAAAATAATATACTCATTGTTTGAAAACTCTGCTTCAATTCTTGGCACATTAAAACTCAAAGAACCTTGTCTTAACTGAGTAAAATAATCAGCAATAGGAGCAGTGTAACCTTGAATTTGACCACTGGAATTTTTAAATGCAACCAAACACTGTGCACCAGCCATTCTTCCTCCATTAATATTCAAACCCCAAGCTACCCAATCTGAGTCTGTAACTCCTCTATGTCTATAAGCAAGATCAACTGTGTGATTTTCTGGATGATAACTCCAGTGAAGAACAGAATTGAGCAAAGGTAGAGGATTACAAGTTGCAAAATTCCGATTATTTCTAAATGCAAAAGCTGAACAGTTTTGACTCTGAGCATAAGAAGTAGTAGAAAATAGAGTAAATAACAAGAATGATGAGAAGAACAAAGTTGTTACAAGTCTATCCATATTTGAGAACCAAATTCAAGAACTGGTTATTTTTGCAAGAATTGGCTATTATTTAAAGGGAATTGTCTTTGTTGGTTTTGGATGAATGAATCAAGAAACTGAAGTACTTGCTTAAAAATGAGGAAAGTGGCTTAGATTTTATAGAATTTGGAAAGAGAAGGTGAAAAGAAGGTGAAGTAGGTAATGACAATTTTAGGGAGTTAGTTGACTGTTTCCTTTACGTGGAATCTTAGGCAAATATGTGAAAAGCTAAGTCTAATTAGAAATGAAACACAAAGAAGAGTTCTAATGGAAGTAACCAGGAAAGTGTTTGATATTTTTTTTTGGTTTTGTATTAAATTCAGAGATTGAATACTTTTCTATAAACGACTTGACTTGGTGCTCAAACTAACCTTGCTTTCACATATGGAAAAGTCCTAAATATATTAATTTATAATTTTGTGACTAATAGGACATAATTTGGTCATATAGAGGTGCTATTGTTTTAAGAAATTATAATAGTACAAGAGAATAGTTCAATGTAGCTGAGGAGAGTGGTTGAACTATAAATATGTAAAGTTTAAGCAGATAGGAGAATGTAATGTTCTGCCTCATTTTTTAAATGAAATAATTATATAAAACTTTTTGACAGAGTTATCTTAGGGGAGTTAACAATATTCTTGTGTATGTTAAAAGTTTGAATTTTTATTTTAAGAACAAGGTCGATTTAGGACGGTAATTTTATCACTGTCGCCTAGCATATAATCATCGTAAACTTCCCAAAGTTTTCGAACATCTATTTTTTCTGTTGACTACATTTTCCAACCAAAATAATTTTGGGCAAAAATCACTTTTGTCCATGGCGAAAATTATTTATATTCGAAAAAGACCATAAAAAAATATATTTTTTGGATATATATCATACAGAAATATGTGAATATATATATACATATATATTTACACACATATATATACATACATACATACATACTTACTTACTGTATTAGAAAAACTTAGGTAATATATCAAATTAATTATGTGCTGACATGTCATCACACGTGGATCAGTAAAGGAATGACAGCTTGGCGAAGAATAGTTGAAGAGACACGAGCTTTAATAGGCATAGGAAAAGATCCAAGAAAATCAGAAGGAACGGATGCTCGAACCTCTTGGTAAATTGAAAAAGCATCAGAAGAATGAACCTAAATAGCAAAAGAGTATAGATGCATATTATTGGTAATTAATAGACATTAATTACGAAAAACGTTATAGAATCCGTACTGAAACAGTTACGATTGCCAATTATAACGTTATATTTAGTGTCATTAATTGCCCATAACAACTCAATTATGAAAGGAGAAATGTATTACTTAGAAATAACTATAAAAGGAGAGGAATGTACATTTGTAAGGACACGAAATACTATTGGAATATACTAATTTACTTTATTTTTATTCAGCTATTATTTACATCAATTATTCTTATTTCTACTTGATTATCTGTAACCCGAGTTATTCTAAAACAAGCATTGACCGAAATCCCTATTTTGGTTAAATAAATTGGTTCCGTTACCGGGAATCTGATAATCTATTACTTTCTAAATTAATCCTTTTGTCAAATCAATCATGTCAAATGTCAATGAAAATAATCAAGGAGACCGTCAACTCCACGAGAATTTACAAGGTGATGCAACCCCGGTCCCTTCCCCACAAAATTCTCCTCGACAATCTCGAGAAAGAACTCCTGATGGATCTCAATCAAATGCGAATAATCAGCTTGAAAATGATGAGGCTATCAACGAAGCTCGGTAAAAGTTAATCGCTCAACAGGTTAGCAAAACTCTTGAGGCTTTCGCTAACCAATTACCAATTATACCACCAACATCAACTCCAAACAACAGCGCTTTAGAAAACCCTCGCTCAGGACTCGTTAATTCAGGCAGTGGAAGAACTCCTAGTGAATCTCGTGACAGAGGATAAGATAACCCAATTAGTTCTGATTTACAAAATTTAGTACTAACTTTGCATAAACAACTCAAGGAATAAAGCGATCACATAAAGCAAATACCTGGAGTACTGCCTGTAATCAAAGGGATAGATATGGACAAATACTCGCAACAACCTTGGAAGCCAAGTGCTGCTCCGTTACCAATTTCGAAGAAATTTAAGATGCTCGATATTCCAAAATACGATGGTACAACTGATCCACGTGATCACGTAACTGCATTTACAACCGGTGTAAAAGGCAATGACTTGACCAAGCAGAAAATTGAATCATTTTTGGTCAAAAAATTCAGAAAAAACACTCATTAAGGGAGCATTAACATGGTACTCTCTTTTACCCGAAAATTCTATAGGTTCTTTTGCTGAACTTGCAAATTCATTCATCAAAGCACACTCGGGAGCTCAAAAAGCTGAGAAAAGAATGAAGGACATTTTTAAAATAAAGCAAGGAGATACAGAGCTGCTCAGGGAATTCATAGGCAGGTTCTAACGTGAAAGGATGATGTTGCCACGTGTACCAGATAACTGGGCAGCTATGGCATTTGCCTTTAATCTAAACGAAAAAAGTTCAGAAGCCATGAGGAGACTCAAGGAAAGCCTATGAGAATTTCCAGCTACAACTTGGAATGATGTTTATAACAGATACAACATAAAGCTTTAGATAGAAGAGGATACCACCATTCAATCTCAAAGGGATGAAAAGGTGAGTTCAAGGCGAGTTCAAACTGAAAAAGGGTCTGGTAAAAACAGGTACGAACCTTACATGGGACCAGCAGGAAGAGACTCACGATCAAAATAGGATAACCTCAGATATGATCATAGATCAAGAAATAGGGAGTCGGGTTCATCATCAAGATTCGGGAAAGAACGAAACACACGAGAGATGTATGGTGATGACAGAAGCTCTAAGGCAAAGATTGGTGGTTACAACTTTAATGTAAGCACGTCCGAATTGGTGGCTGTTTTAAGGAGCATGGGCGACAAAGTACGCTGGACAAAAGAAATGAGATCAAATTCAAATAGGAGAAATCCTGATTTTTGGTGTGATTTTCACCATTATCACGGTCACAAAATGGCGAATTTTAGATTGCTGCAAGGTGAAGTTGAACATTTATTGAAATAAAGGTATCTAACTGAATTATTTAGTGAAAAAGGAAAGTAGGCATATATGAAAAACAGACAGGAGCCTCCAAAGCCCCCTTCACCAAAAAGGACGGTTAATGTCATAAGTGGGGGAGAAGAGATCCATGGCGTGACAACAGCAAGGAAGGTGTCAAAAATAACGGTTACACATGGGAAGCGATTTCGACAAATTGTGGAAGAAGATAATATTACGTTTGATTATACAGACGCGGATGGGCGTACTAACCCCACATAATGATGCACTGATAATTTCTTTACTTGTACATGATACTAATGTGAAACGAGTTTTGATTGATCCAGGTAGTTTGTGAATATCATTCTATTAAGAGTGGTAAATGAGATGCAAGCTGGTGATAAGTTAATACCCAATGCTCAAATGTTATCGGGTTTTGACAACTCGAGCGTTGTAACAAAAGGCAAGATAACACTCACCACATTTGCTGAAGGAGTAGTCAAAGACATCAAATTCCAAGTGGTAGAAATGGATATGGCTTACAATATGATTCTCGGTAGACCATGGATTCACGAAATGAACGCTATTCCATCTACTTTACATCAAGTTATTAAATTCCCTTCACAATGGGGAATACAACAAATCCGTAATGACCAGCAAGCATCCAGGAGCATTAATTCTGTAGCAGATTCAAGCGCAAAAAACGAAAAAAATAGCAATCAAAGAATTTAGTTGAGGATGATGCAATACAAACATCAACTGAGCACGGGCGAACAAATTTAGACTCAAGGCCCGATACCATCCAAGAGCCAGAGGAAAATGAAAACATCAAAATGACGATTGAGGAATTGGAAGCTGTAGTACTATTTGCATCCTGGCCTGAAAGGAAAGTCTACCTTGGGGCCAACCTTAGCCAGAAAATGAAAGGTAAGTTGACTGAATTTTTGAAAACTAACGTGGATTGTTTTGCCTGGTCCCATTCTGATATGACAGGGATACCTCCGGAAGTGATGACACATAAGTTAAATGAAGATCCATCATATCCACCTGTCAAACAAAAGAAAAGAAAGCAAGGATCTTTAAAAAATCAGGTGATTCAAGATAGGGTACAAAAACTTTTAAATTTAAGTCAATCCGTGAGGTAAAATATCCAAACTGGTTAGCTAATACTTTAGTAATACCGAAAATAATGGCAAGTGGCGAGTTTGTGTAGATTACACTGACCTAAATAAAGCTTGTCCTAAGGATTCCTTTCCACTACCGCATATAGATCAACTAATTGATGCTACTGCAGGACATGAATTGTTAAGTTTTTTAGATGCATATTCAGGGTATAACCAGATAAAAATGGATCCTATAGATGAGGAAAAAACTTCATTTATAACAGACAGGGGGACTTACTATGTTACAAAGTAATGCCATTCGGTCTTAAGAATGTTGGGGCCACATATCAAAGGTTAGTGACCAAATGTTTCAAGAACATCTAGGGAAAACCATAGAGGTCTATATAGATGATATACTGGTAAAGTCACAACAAGCAGGGGATCATATCTAACACTTGTCTGATACATTTCAGATTCTCCGTAAATTTAACATGAAGCTAAACCCCGAGAAATGTGCATTTGGAGTTTCATCAGGTAAGTTCTTGGGTTTTCTTGTTTCTAACCGTGGTATTGAAGTAAACCCCCCACAGATTAAAGCTATTGAGGAAATTCCTGATACGCTTACAAGTAAAAAAGAAGTACAGAGACTGACAGGAAGAATAGCAGCCTTGGGAAGATTTATTTCCAAATTATCAGAAAAATGCTTCAGGTTCTTTTCAGCTCTAAAAAAGCAGGATGAGTTTGAATGGCTTGAGGAATGTCAACAAGAGCTTAAAAATTTGAAAGTATATTTGTCAAATACACCGTTGCTTGCGAAACCAAAAGATGGGGAGAAACTACTCATCTACCTTGCTGTTTCAAAAGTAGCGGTCCGTGCTGTTTTACTTTGTCAAGACCAAGGTAAACAGTATCTAATTTATTATGTTAACAAGTCATTATTAGATTCCGAGACTCGATATCCTCATCTAGAAAAACATGCACTTGCATTAATTATGGCACCTAGGAAATTAAAATCATATTTTCAATGTCATCCCATCTCTGTAGTAATTGCTTACCCCTACGTAATATATTACATAAACAAGAGTTATCAGGTAGATTAGTCAAGTGGGCCATAAAACTAAGTGAATATGACATTATATATCAACCTAGAACTGCAATAAAGTCGCATGTGTTAGCAAATTTTATGGCAGATTTTAGCCAAGGGATGCAACTAGAAGCAGAAAAAGAACTATAGGTATTTAATGGGTCTAATCCAGGAACTTGGACTTTGTTTACTAATGGTTCATCAAATGTAAAAAGGGCAGGTCTAGGTATTATTTTGGTACCACCTACAGGAGAAACCATACGACAAGCCATAAAATATCACCTTATTACTAACAATGAGGCAGAGTATGAAGCTGTGATTGCAGGTTAAGAACTGACACGAGAGCTTGGCATAGAACAGGTTGTAATCAAAAGCGATTCACAGCCCGTGGTTAATCAAATGCTGGGGAATTATACAGCTAGAGAGGCAAGAATTCATCAATACCTGGAAAAGGCACTTGATTTGGTTAGGAAATTCCAAACCTAGAAAGTCGTGCAGATACCAAAAGAGGAAAATGCCGAGACAGATGCCCTAGCTAATCTTGCATCTGCTGTAGAAGTAACAAATGACGAAAATGCTTCTTAATTCATTTATTTCATTCAGTACTTGATCAAAACAAAAATGAGGTAAATTTCAATAATTTAACTTGGGATTGGAGGAATGAGATTGTCGCTTTTTTGCAGTATGAAATTTTACCTGAAGACAAGAAAAAGGCTCAAGCACTTCGCAAAAAAGCTGCTCGATACTGTTTAAAGAAAGGCAATCTTTATCGTAAAATGTTCGGTGGTCCTTTAGCAAGATGCCTCAGACCTTCTCAAACATAGTATGTGATGAGAGAAATACACGAGGACATTGTGAAAATCACGCGGGAGGAAGATATTTAGTAAAAACCATGATTAGAGCCGGTTATTATTGGTCAAAAATGGAAGAAGACACGAAAAATTATGTGGCTAAATGTGACAAGTGCCAAATATACAGTAACAACATGCATAGAACTACTGAATTATTACATCCAGTCATTGCACCGTGGCCTTTTATGAAGTAGGGGATGGATATCGTAGGTCCACTACCGCAAGCCAAAGGCAAGGTAAGATTTTTGTTAGTATTCACTGATTACTTTACTAAGTGGGTAGAAGTAGGAGCTTTTAAACAGGTACGAGAAAAAGAAGTTAGAGATTTCATTTGGCGAAACGTCATATGCCGATTTGGCATAGGAAATTGTATGTGATAATGGCCTGCAATTTATAGGCACGCAAATCATAGAATTTTTTTAAAGTTGGCAAATTAAAAGGATTACTTCAACGCCTTACAATCCGGTGGGTAATGGGCAAGCTGAATTAACAAATAAATTCATTATCAATAACTTGGAGAAAAGGTTGGAGGAATCTAAAGGCAAATGGCCAGAAGTGTTACCTGGGGTCTTGTGGGCTTATCGAGCAACCACAAAAACAAGTACGGGGAAAAGACCGTTCTCACATGTATATGGAGCTGAAGCTTTAATTCCAGTCGAGATAGGGGAACCAAGCACGAGATATACACAAGCTGCCGAGGAATAAAATGAAGAAGAGATGCGAATAAACCTAGATTTTCTTGAAGAAAGGAGGGAAGCTACGTTAATAAGGATGGCAGCACAAAACCAAGTTATTGAACAATACTATAACGGAAAAGCTCGTCTTAGATACTTCAAGATTGGAAACTTCGTACTTAAGAAATTTCTCCAATCCATGAGGGCAGCTAATGCACGAAAGTTAAGTCTAACTTGGGAAGGACCTTATAAGATTCATAGAATTGCAGGAAAAAGGAGCATACGAGCTTGAAACATTGGATGGCAAGATTCTACCTTCAAATTGGAATGCTGTTAATTTGAAGAGATATTATTTCTAAGGAAAAGAAATACCCACGGGCAGGTATCCCATTAACTATTTTTATTTTGAATTATTTAAATTTTACTAACGATTTTAGATGATAGGCAAAAAGCTCGCCCGTACTAAATGATGAATTACGACCTGCAAGACACACGGAAAGAACATAATTTCCGGTCTAGGGTTACAACTATTCTGATGGAAATTTAAAAGGGTTAAGCAGCCTTCATCTAAAATTGTACCTCCGAGTCCCGTTTGTTTTTCCTTTTCAGGAAAAGGACCGCATGGAAGGAATAATCAAGTGCTCGAGATTTCATACTTCAAAATTCAAACACTTGGGGGACTATAATATACATATGATATATGTATAAAGAAGGCAAAGAAGACTGAAAATAAAGTTCAAGTCAAGACCAAAAATCTACTCATCAAATGAATCATGTTCAGAGCAAAATCACGAGCCAATAACACAAGCCGATCAAAGAACCTTCATATAGATTTCAAAATTTTATGATATCTAGGTTAAAGGCAATGTTTAGCCAAAGGTTATAAAAAAAACCCTTGGATTTTATTTTCTTTTTTGCAAATTTGTTATAAAGAAAACAGTTACGAAAAAGTTATAGAAGTTATTTAAATACATGTAAGATGTTATTTAAACTTGACAAAGTTCAAATGAAAACTTTATCAAAGTTATTTCAAGAAATATGTGTGTTCCTATTTCTTTTATCGTATATTTACACCATTATGAAGTTGAGACGTCTTCTTCATTAAGTGTCAAATATAAAAGGGCCTTCTTTTATAAATTTATGTTTGATTCAGATATGCATGAAGTTAATAAAGCATTTAAAAAAATATGCAAAAAGGTAAGACAAAAATCCACGAATTAATAAACAAGACCTTGAGTATAAAGGGAAAAACGAGCAAAATAGAAGCTCAAGACAATTAAGTTAAACAAAACTTCATAATATTAATTTTAGACTAAGTATGCATCTAGTCGTAAACTGTTTGCCATTTTTATAAAATTCCCCAAATAGGTCCGGGGACTTATCATTTCCAAAAACCAAACCCCCAAATGGGACCAGGGGTAAAACCACCAAGAAAAAAAAGGGAGTTACACGTTATAAACTTTCACTAAGGGGCAGAAGAAGGATCTAAAACGGTATCATTAGCAACATAAGGTTCGAGTTGATTTGAAGGAGCTGGGGCATTCACCGTACCCATATCATCTTCAACATGCTCAGGAGTATCAATCATGGGAGAGTGAAAATCTTGGCCTTGCTGAGTTTTTTCAATGGTCTCCTTTATCTTGGCTAACTCAGCATCCAAGTTGAAACACTCTTGGCTAGCCTCCACAAGGGTATCATGGTGTGTGTTTAAAATAGCCCAACTCACTTCAATAGCAGTCTTGTCCTCAAGAATCTCATATCTATCTCCCATTGATCAATCTCGTTTTTAAGCTTTTCATTCTCGGCCAAAGCAGCATCATAAGAAGATTACATAGGGGCAAGTGAACTTTCTAAAAATCTGACCTTATCAGAAGACCCACGAAGATCTTCTTGGGTCTGGGTAAGTGTTTGCACAAGTTCACCGGTGTAAACCTCTTTCTCGCTTAGCAATGCCTTCAACCCTCTAATCGCTTCATTGGCTTTGGAGAGTTGCTCAGAAATTGATGTCTTGAGGAGATTTTTGTCCTCGTCAGCTTGATTTGAGAAAGCCTTCTCAACTGCTAAATCTGAAGTCAAAACCTTCAGCTGCTGCTCTAAGGTGCATTTGATCTCTTCTAACACTTCCATATCAAGTTGAAGGTTTTTATATTGTTTTTTCCAGTTGTTTGCTTCAATCTAATAATCATGCATTAACTGCTCCATATAAGAAACCCTCTTCATTATCTCTGTGCCAATAAGATTGATCTAAAAAAGAAGAAAAGGGGCAAGAACCTTAATAAAAGGAGGATGGAATAAAGTGTAAAAAGGAGCAAATGCCTTTAATAATGATTGCACTATGTCATTCATCCAAGTCAAAGAGCTATGACTCTCGAGCTTAGATTTCTCAACTGGACCGATTAGAGGTTTCAACCAAACGTCAGCTCGATCTAACTTTTTCAAAAGATTACCCTCGCCAGGGACCTCAATGGTACTGTTTCATCGCTCCACTTCAACTCGAAGAACCAACCTCAGTACGAGGAACTGTAGTAGGGGGAACTGTAGAGGAAGTCATCACAATTTGGGGCGGAGCATCAACAATAACAGTCAGAACTGGTAAAGAACGTGCCACAAGGACAGGCATGGTAAAAGAGGCAAGGGGTACTCATCGGAAACCAAATCCAAATTTTCACTATCAAACCCACGAGAAAAAAGCTGATCAACAGAGTCACGAGCTGCCACATGATTATCATCATCAGAGCTCACCAAGGTGGCTTCAACAACCTCGGTTATAGGAACAGAACGGGGAGGAGTCGCTTCATCATCTTAAAAAATGCATCTTCTGGCCTGCGGCCTTTTAATCAAGGAACCTCCATCCTGTTCCTCCAATTCTTCAGAATCCTGAGTTGTATCAGCCTTCCTTTTCGATGAAGAACTCAAGATAATCTCTTGAGCTCTTTCCAAAGAAACTCCGAAAGCCACGAATGCATCAGCACTAACGTCATGAATGGGAAATCCTGATAAAAAGAAGGATAAAATAAATTCTAAGGGAAAGATGAATGAAAATATGAAAAAGAGAAGAGTAAAGCATTTAGCATTAGTTTTAACTTTCCAACCAAACTTGTGCGGAAGGTTTTTCCAAGATCTACCTTCCATTGGAGCAACTTTCAATAGCTTTTCTACCCAACCACAGAAATTGAGAATCTCATCAACAGTTCCCATGGTTGCTGAAAAAAAGAAAAATTTAAACAGTAGCGGGAAAAGATAGATAAAGTTATAAAAGAAAAACTTATGTGCAAAATTTTACTTTTCAGGAAATAGAGCATTTTTTCTTTGCCCACTAAACCAACGGTGGGGGAAGCAACAAACCTGGCACACCAGCCACGGTCCTTATCATCCTCTGGGATAGCTAAGACTCTTTTACTTCTCGCCACTAAAGTGAAAATTCCACGACGGAAAAGCTTAGGGGAGTAGAGATGAATCAAATGGAAAAAAGGTAAAAGGCAAGTTAGCCAACCTTGTTAAATGCCTTAAACAAGCAACATCCCTCCACACAATGGGGCCAATCTGTCCTAAACAAACTACGAAAAAATGATAGAATTCAATGATAATAGGATCAATGGGGGGTTTAAAATTCAGTGTAAAGGGATATGTATACACAAAAGAAAACCCGGTCAAGTATGATGTAATTCTTTGGTTCGCATTAGGAATTATAATAATCAGGTCTCCAATGGCAATCCCTACGAACAATAAAGATCAGACCTTCGATGATTTGAGAAGGATAAATATCAACACGATCTAAAGAAGACATAGAAGAAACTTGATTTCTAATCGATTCTCTATCAGTATAGAAAGATAGTTCAGCAGGGACAATTTCATCTACTAGAAGCTCGCGAACGGGTTCATTAGAATCTTTACTTCTAGATGAAGGCCTATGGGAAAGAGAACCCCTATTTCTAGAAGGAGGAGTAGAATTTAGTGAAGGAATAGAAACTCCACTTACAGACGAAGACCCTAAACTATGCAATCTTTCTCCTCTTCTACTCCTAACAGGAGCGAGAGGAAGTTCATCGACAGTGGGAACTCTTCGAGGGTTAGGGTTTGAAGAAGACATGGCTGTACGAGGAAGAAGAAAACAAGAGCGAATATTCTAAGACAGGTAATTTTTTATGAGAAAGACAAAGACAAAGACAAAGAAAAAAGCTATATGTATGCTCAGAAGCAACCATCAAAGAAAAAGGTGTAATGGTGGAAACGTCATGATGGAAACTGGCACTTCGTAATTGATGAAGCCGTAAAAAAGCCCTAAAAGGCGCTGAAGGTCGCAGATCTAATTGGAAGAGGCAACGTGTCACGAGCAATAAATGGAAGTGGCATATGAAGCGTCAGTTCCACAAAGGCTGTAATGGCGGCAAAAATTCCCGCTTTAGTGAAGATCCACTTCCCAAATATTCTATTGATGAATAAATGGCAAGTGGGGAGACTATCTGTATTGAGAAAATTTAGGTAATTTATCAAATTAATTAAGTGCTGACATATCATGACACGTGGATCAGTAAAGGAATGACACCTTAGCGAAGAATAATTGAAGAGGCATGAGCTTTAATAGGCACGGGCAAAGATCCAAGAAAATCAGAAGGAACGGATGCTCGAACCTCTTGGTAAATTGAAAAAGCATCAGAAGAATGAACCTAAATAGCAAAAGAGTATAGATACATATTATTGGTAATTAATAGACATTAGTTACGGAAAATGTTATAGAATCTGTATTGAAACTGTCACAACCCGGATTTCCCATCATCGGGATCGTGATGGCGCCTACTCGTGGTAGCTAGGCAAGCCAACTTACTTACCTTTTCCATTAGTAAAACCATTCTACTGTCAATTTATAGCATCATTAATAATAACAACAATAACTGCGGAAGTCTAATTTTTATAAGTCTGAAATAAATACGAAATGCTCAACAATATTCTCTACCCAAGATTTGGTCTCACATACTCACGAACCACTAAGAATAAACTACATATAAAGGTCTGAAAGAAATATAACAGCTGCCTGTCTCGAAAACAATGAGGCAATATTGTAAATGAAAAATATAAGAAGAGACGCCGGGCCTGCGGACGCCTGCAAGGCTACCTCAGTCTCGTAAAAATAGAATCATGCTCCCGAACTACTGCTGCTGCTGCTGCTCAAATCCTGGACCTGTGCAAAAATGCACAGAAGTATAGTATCAGCACAACCGACCCCATGTGCTGGTAAGTGTCTAGCCTAACCCCGGCGAAGTAGTGACGAGGCTAGACTGGACACTGCATAAACCTGTGCAGTTATAAATATACAGCGGAAAACGAATACCAAGTAATTAACAACATGGGAGAGGGAAACATGCTATGGGGAAATACAATTAGCAGTAATCCAGAGTAACAACCAAACGGCTTAAAGTCCACCATGAAACAAGAAGTCAATATTCAGACATAACCACAGATATCAACAACTGTTGCGGCGTGCAACCCGCTCCATAATTACCATTGTTGCGGCGTGCAACCCGCTCCACATATCACTGTTGCGGCGTGTAATTCGACCCACATTATTTATCAGTTATCATTGTTACGGCGCGCAACCCGATCCTTAGTATCATTTGTTGCGGCGTGCAACCCGCTCCTCAATATCATTTAACAGTCTGAGTCCCCAAGCAACAGTCACAATGAAGGGACACACAACAGACAAATACATAGCAAACATCATGGCAAGGGAGTACAATTAACAGCTCAATCATCTCAGCAAGGGAGCACAATTAATAGTTCAACCATCCCGGCAAGGGAGCACAATTAATAGTTCAACCATCCCGGCAAGGGAATAATTAATAACGTTTCCTTTTTCCTTACTTTACTTATCTTATAATTCACTTTACTATTCTGAGCCAACGCTCCAAAGAATTTAATGATCATTTACTGTTCACACGTTATTCACAGTATATAGACATCCTC
>MU755186.1:156225-187530 GCA_026770625.1 Nicotiana glauca
AGCGAGTATGTGTCAAAATTGTCAAGACCTTCTCGCTGTCTAAATCCTTTGACAACAAGCCTTGCCTTGTATTTGTCAATAGTATCATCATCTTTCATTTTCTTCTTGAAAATCCGTTTAGAACCCAAAGTTTTGTTACCTGGAGGAAGATCAACCAATTCCCAGGCGTGGTTGCTCAATATGGATTATATTTCACTATTGACAGCCTCTTTCCAATATTGTGCTTCTGAGGAAGACATTGCTTCCTTGAAAGTTCGAGGCTCATTTTATAGCAGGAAAGTCGGAAAATCTGGACCGAATGAATTAGATGTTCTTTAACGTTTACTTCTTCTCGGATTTTCCTCATTAGGCATACCATATGTTGTTTCCTCCCGTGGTCGTTTTGACCTTTGGTAGGACAATTCACTTTCCTTTTTATATGGATAAATAGTTTAAAAAAAATTTAGCATTATCTGATTCTATTATCGTATTAACGTGGATCTCGGGATTTTCTAATTTATGAACCAGAAAGCGATATGCCTTGCTATTGGTTACATATCCAATAAATACACAATCAATCGGTTTCGGACCTATCTTAACCCTTTTAGGTTTAGGAACTTGTACCTTAGCTAAACACCCCCACACTTTGAAGTATTTNCATCATTCTTTGGTCAGCCTTATGAGACTTTTCACAGTTGTGGAAATTACCCTTGAACTTTTTCTTGCTTGGGTAATTCTTTGATCCAGAAGCATTCTTTCTCTTCTTATTTTGTGGCGCTTCCTCAACAGTGTTAGCCCTTGTTATTGTCGAGTTTCCACGTGACTTCTTTTCAGCATTTTCGTTATTTTCTTCTATCCTCAAACGAACAATCAAATCTTTAAGTGTCATCTCCTTACCCTTGTGTTTTAGATAGTTCTTAAAGTCCTTCCATAACGGAGGTAACTTCTCAATGAAAGCGGCGACTTGAAAGGCCTCATTTTTGACCATACCTTCACTAATAATTCATAATTAATAACAAGATAAATTTTATTAATAAAATTATTAATTTGGGTCATACCTTCATCAAGGAGGTCATGCACAATGACTTGTAATTCTTGGACTTGAGTTATGACCGACCTAGNTCATTTTTCATAAGGAATGGACTGCGTTTTACTATAAGGTACACGGTTGATTATTCAGTTAGCTGTAAGTATAGCTTCCCCCCACAAGTTCTGTGGTAAACCAGAACTTATCAACAACGCATTCGTCATTTCTTTCAACGTTCGATTCTTTCTCTCCGCAATTCCATTAGATTGTGGAGAGTAAGGGGCAGTTGTTTGGTAAATAATGTCATTTTCCAAACATATTTCTTCAAAAGGAGATTTATATTTGCCACCCCTATCACTTCTTATCATTTTGATCTTCTTGTTTAGTTGTGTTTCAACTTCACTCTTGTATTGCTTGAAAGCATCAATTCNGCCATCTTGAAATCCAAAAATCTTGCAGCCACGAACTTCTTAAGTCCGGCATCCTTAGTCTTGTACTTCTTCTCAAGCGCATTCCATAAAGCTTTTGAAGTTTCCATGACACTATAGACATTGTACAAGCTATCTTCCAAACAACTCAAAATGTAGTTTTTGCAGAAGAAATCAGAATATTTCCATGCTTCAGTTACAACAAATCGTTCGTGATTCGGAGTGCCTTCAGCCACGATCGGAGGATCCTCCTTGATGAATCGCTGCAAACTCAACGTAGTAAGATAAAAGATCATCTTTATTTGCCAACGTTTGAAGTCAATACCAAAAAAATTTTCGAGTTTTTCTGCTGGTGCCATAGCATGAGCATGAGTTGAATAGCTAGACGAGGCAGCAACACTCTTAACAGTAGCACCCGCTCCATTAGCATTAGTTTGGTCCTCATTTGTCATTTTTCTGTAAAGTTGGCAACAAACAGAACTTTCAAAATCAGTGAAGGTTTTATATCTTCAAATTGAATACAAAACCAAACATTCAAAATATAAACGGTGAAGTTTATTATATTCTTCAAACCGTATTCAAATTTAATACCCCGATAACGTTTTTATGTTCTTTAAACCAGAGTAAAAAATATATCAGAGTAGAAATCACCAAGGCTTTAGTCTCCAAAGCAGTATATAGAAATTAAAATAGATTGCAACACAAAAATGTTAATTAAAATTCCTTACGCTTGTTGTCGCTACTGTGTTAAAACAGAAATTAGAAAGCCTGTTAGAAGAAATTAAAAAGCTGTAAATGATAAGAAATATTCTGAGTTCACAATTTCCTTGTGCATTTTTAAGGAATTTTAACCCCCTCCCAAGTTACCAAGGTAATGGATTAAATCCTCCCAGGATGAAACGGAATAAACCTTCCTGCAACAGTGGCAATACAAACTGCAGGATAACAACGAACTTAAAGAACGGAGCAAAATCACACATATTAATTTGAAAGAGAAACTGCAAAGTAGAATGTAGGAGTTTCAGAAGGAAGTTCTGTATTTTTTAGTGTGTGAAAAGTAATCCATGCATTAGAATTTACAGGCGATTGTCGGAAGAGGTGTGATATCTGTTCATAATGAGAATAAATATTTGAAAGGAAGAGGTGTCTGTTCAAAAGAGAAAACCAACGTTCAGCGTTTTGGATTCTAGTTAATTTTGTTAATGAACTGACTAGAAATTAATTAATTCTTAAATCATTAATTAAATAAACTTTGTCAAAAAATTAATCTCATCGATTGACCATTTGACAAATCTAAATCCAAATCCAATTCCAATTCGAAATCCAAATTCGAATCTGAATCCGAAGTCGAAGCCGAGCCGAGCCAAGAGATGTCGACGACGCAAGGCTTCATTCTCTTTAACTCCTTTTAAGAGCTCTAAGAAGTGATCCTATATTTATACACACAAGTGTAGTTGTCCCTCACCAATGAGGGACAAAGTTAATTTGACAAAGCTCACTTGATTCAAATTTTTCAAAGTTTCCTTTCCCTCCCTTTTATTTCCCACCAATTCCCAATTCATACTTCTAGTCTTTAAAGCCCAATGGCTTAAAGTCCAACAGTCTTTAACATAGAGAAGTCCAAAAAAGCTAAGTATTTGTCTGGGAATTTCTTTCTTCCTTCTTCGATTCTTTCTCGTCTCTTCTCTTTTCTGTGTGAGAATAATCAAAGACTCACTTCTCTTCATCATCTCCCCAAAGCTGGAGGGTAGAGAAAAAACTCCAAGATTTCTCATGATGTTGGTGTGGTAAACCCTAGACAAGGATTTGGTAAATAGATCTGCGATTTAGGATTTTGAGGGGACAGACGACAGAGAGATCAAACTAGTGAGAAATTGCTGTCAAATGAAATGGCAATCTAGCTCTCCATGTTTAGTTCGCTCATGAAAGACTAGATTGCGGGCAATATGAATCACCGCCTGACTGTCAGAGTGTAAAGGAACCGACAATGTTGGAGGAGTAGATAAATTAGCAAGGAGTCAAATAAGCCAAGTGATTTTAGCAGTCATCCGTCTTATGGATCGATACTCAGATTCAGCGGATGACATGGAGACAGAGGGCTACTTCTTTGATTTCCACGAGATGGGAGCACCACCAAGTGTAATGAAGAATTCACTGACGGATCGATGAGAGTCTTTACAAGCAGCCCAGTTAGCATTGCAAAAGGAAACTAAATCAAAAGAGTGGGTAGAGGAAAGAAGGATTCCTTGGCTTAGATCAAAGCGTAGATATCGGAGTACCCTGAGACTAGAAGAGAAGTGTAAAAGAGAGGGCCCTTGCATAAATTGACTGAGGAAAAGGACGACAAAGAAAATGTATCCGACTGTCCAACAGATTTCTTGAGTGTCTGAGTTTATTTATGGCATGAAACAACTCGCAACATGGGTCTAAATTATTGATACTTTCGAGAAAACTTTACTTGAATCAATTTAAATTTTTTACCAACAAACCTGTGCTCGAATAAAAATATTTTGAGCAAGTATTTTTATGGTCCAACTGTATCTTGTCTTTACCACGAATTATTTTTATTGGTTAACAATAATTGTAACTTTTCCAATATTTGCGAGTTCCTTAATTTTCTTTCTTCCCATAAAAGAAATAGGGTAATTAGGTAGTATACCATATGTATATATATTTTAAAACTCCTTCTGCCTGATAATGGAGAGGTAATTAATTTTACCCACCTATCGTGATAGAGAGTGGGATCTTCCATGGGAGGTTCTAAATCAGCGTGTAATTTGGAGTATGGGTCAAGAAGAGATGTGGCAGCAGGGCCTGCACAATCAAATTAAGCCATAAGTTCTAAAGGTAAATTTACGTTGACTGTATGTATCCTTGTTGTTTTATGAGTATTTCCATGCCAAGGAAATAGTGAATGTTTCCCAAGTTTTTGACTTTAAACTCAGAATCCAGAAATTGAATGATATGTTATATTTCAGTGACATCATTGCATGTGATTAGAATATCGTCAACATAGTCTGCTATGATGAATACCTACTTGTTTGAGTACTTGTAGAACAAAGATTAATCATTCAGAGAAGTAGAATAGCCTTTGTAACTCTGGGCACCAGCTAATCGAGCATACCATTGCCTTGAGACATGTTTTAGGCCATAAAGTGATTTCTTCAGTAAGCACAATTCATTATGATGAGAGGGAGTGAGACCAACTGAAAATTTCATATACACCTCCTTTTGTAGATCTCCATGCAAAAATTCCTTGTTAACATCTACTTGAGAAATCTCCCATCCTTTCTTAACTGCAACAGTTAATAAGCATAAGATAGTGGTCATCTTGACCATTGGACTAAAAGTCTCAAAATAGTCAATACCTTCCCTTTGTATGTCCCCCCGACAACCAACCTGGTGTTCAACCTTTCAATTGACCCATCTAACTTGTGTTTGACCTTGTAAACCCATTTACAAGGCAAGGCCTACTTGCCTGGGGTAAAGAAACTACATCCCAAGTGTGATTGAGTTGAAGAACTTGAAATTTCAGCCTCCGTAGATTTTCCCCATCCAAGACCTTGAGAAGCCTGTGTATAACTGGTAGGTTTAAAAATGTGGAGATAAACTTGAAAATAGCTTGATTGTCAAGAGAAAGAGCTCCAAAAGAAAACACTTTAGGCTGAGAAACATGGTGGAAATATGAGGAGGTGAGATCAGAGAAAACAATGCTATTAAAAACATAGTCGAGGTAGGTAGGTTTCTGAGAAATCCTCTCAGATTTTCTGAGAGGAGGTGGGGGTATTGGGATTGTAGATTGTGGACTAGAGAGGATACTAGGAGATGAAGTAGGAGCAATGGGAAAGTGAGAGCTTGGGAAGAGACATAGGAGTTCTAAGACTATGGGGAGGAATAAATGTGCTGTTCTCAGTAGTATTTTGATAAGGAGTGAGAGGTAAGGGTGAGTGATGAGTGGTGGTTGAGTTGGGAGATAGAAAATCTGGGAAAAAAGTATCAGTATTGTTAGATGAGTGAGGAAAGAAAGGTGAGGTTGAAGGTGGAGGAGTGGAAGCAAAAGAAAAATGTGCTTCATAGAACTTGACCTCTCTTGAAATAACAATCTTTTTAGAATGTAATTCCAGTAATTTGTATCCTTTTTGATGCTATGAATATCCTAGGAAAATACAAGCTTGTGTTCTGGGATCAAATTTACTCCTATTGTGTGTTAGGGTAGAAGCATATCATAGACATCCAAATGACTTGAGTAAATCATATTGTGGACTTTTTATAAACAGAATCTCATAAGGTGCTTTTCCTTTTAGAACTCTGGAAGGAAACCTATTAATTAAATATATAGCAGTCAAAATACACTCTCCCCGGTATTAGATAGGAACCTGTGACTGGAAATACAATCCTCTTGCCACCTCCAAAAGATGCCTATGTTTTCTTTCAACTATCACATTCTGTTGGGGAGTTTCTACACGTGAAGCCTCATGTAATATACCTTGGGACTAGAGCAAATCAGACTCGAAAGACCCCTTTCCTAGTTCCATTGCATTGTCAGGTATAGGGGTGGGCATTCGGTCGGTTCGGTTCGGTTTGAAGAAATTCGGTTCTATTATTCGATTTTTGGTTCTGTAAAAGTAGTAACTGAAACCGAACTGAAATAAGTTCGGTTCAGTTCGATTTTTCTAATTTCGGTTCGGTTATTTCGGTTCAGTTTTCGGTTTGAACATTATAATATTAGACACATTTTATTTAATAATATGACCGGCGAATTTGTTGATTTTTTCCAAAACTTCAATATTATTGGAAATATTGTGTTTATAGAGAAAAAATAGACTAAACTTTGCACACTATTATGGATCATAAAATTCAAACATAGTGTAAATTTCAACTCTATGTGAAATTCTCCCGGTATCTATCGATATGCTATGAATGTTTTAATAGACTGAAAGTCTTTAAGATTGAAAAGTTGATGGACTTACTTAATTGAGTTGAGTTTTTGATAGATTGAACCTAATATTATTAATTTATTACCTATGGGTTTAGCCTATATATAACTTAAAGAACATATATGCTAATAATTCGGTTTTTCGGTTAACCAAAATAAAAAACTTAATAACCGAAAACCGAACCGAAAGACTGAATTTTAAAATTTTAAATCGAAACCGACTGAACGAACCGAATAACTGAAACCGAAATAATAAAAAAAATTGGTTCGGTCGGTTTATTCGGTTCCGACTGAAATATGCCCACCCCTAGTTAGGTATGATTCTTTTAACTTTCCTTGCAAATTGTCTCTCCACCATAAGTAAGAAAGATTGTAGTACCGTAAAGCATTACTTTTGGAGCTTAAAAGAAAAGTCCAAGTACCTCTGCTATAATCATCAACCCTAGTTAAAAATATTTATACCCATTGTAAGTTGCAATTGTGAATGGACCCCAGACATTAATATGAATAAGATCAAAAAGTCCATGAGTTCTAATTTGACTCAACGGAAAAGGTACTCTAATTTGTCTAGCTTTTAGACAAATATCACACACATAATTGAAATTGTAAGAAAATTGAATAAAATAAAAATTTTCATTACTGATAATGGTAAATACCCTAATCTGGCATGCCTTTGGAGTACATTGGAGATTTCTGTACTGGAACTAGAAACAAAATAAGAAACTTTATTAGGAGCTAGAATGAAATCAGTTCCTTGTGGAATTGAAAATACATTAGTATTGAAACTAGATTTAGAATCTATCCAAGGTGTACTAGGATCTAGAAGGCAATATTCTCTTTTTAATTTACCAAAATCTTGTCCCCTCCTCATTAAAGGGACCTACATGATGCATCCGGTAGAACTTAGATTGAGTGAAAAATGAAACTGGACACATAACTTATGAACTGAGAGTAAGTTATATGTGAAAGAAGGAACATAAAGGACTTTTTCAAGAATCATATCAGATTGAATTGGAACACTATCTATATGTGTGGCATATAATTAAAAAAAATTAGGCAATATAATGTGTACAGGAACAGGAAGTGGAACTAAAGTTAAGAAACAATTTGAATCAAAACACGTATGCTCAGAAGCCACTAAATCAATGATCCAGGTTTTTTGTGTTAAATGCAGCCAAACAAATTCCAGAATATTTAAGTATAGCACCAGTTACTGCATTTGCATTGATTGCCGTTTCTGGTGCTGTTGTATTTTCAAGTTGTGTTTGCTTGATTAGGTTCATCAGTTCAAACACCCATTCTTTGTTGAATAACTAAGTCTGAGATGTTCCCTCATTACTTTTAGTGCTCACATTGTCATTTTCTTGTCCTTCAATTATAGCATTAGCCGTTACCTGTGTTGATATGGTGAATTGAAAATCATCAGGGAAACCATTTAACCTGTAACAGTCTGCCCTGACATGTCTAGTCCTCATGCAGTGTTTACAGCTGACATTGGGATTGAATTTTGCTTTCCTTCCCTTAGGTTTCTGTTGTGTGCTATTTACCTTTTGTGAGTTAGTCCCTCTTTTTGTTGTCCCTGATTGTTTTATCTCTGTGGTGATTTTCCTTAAATTTCTAATACGAAAGAGGAAGCATCAACATTCAACTGTGGCCTTGCATATATCTCTCTTTGATTCTCATCTTGCAGGGGTAGTGACTAAGAAAAATCTATTCCAGGTAATGGATTCATCATAAAGATGTTTCCTATGGCTGTGAATAGGCATCAATTAGTCCCATTAGGAACTGAATGATTCTTTTGTCTTCTAGGAACTTTGCAACTTTTCTTTTTCCATCACAAACACAGTCATAAGAACAAACTAGGTGAGAGTTAAGTGCATCAAGCACATCCCATAATATCTTAAGAGTGGTAAAGTAACCACCGATACTGTTATTTTCTTGAACTAATGTTGATATTTCCATTTGAAGTTGGTACAACTTGGCTCCATTAGTTTGCCCAAACCTGTGTTCAATACTGTTTCATAGTCCTTTGCATATTTTGAATAGATGACACTTTCACCAATCTCTTTGGACAAGGAGTTCAATAGCCAGGAAGTGACCATGAAGTTGCATCTGCTCCATTGAGGGTTATCTTTTGCATCAGACTTTGGTTCCTCTCATACACCATTTATAAAGACTATCATATTCTTTGCTGAAAGATCTATAAGAATCAATCTCCTCCAACCTCCAAAACCTCTACCATCAAAAGGTGTGATAACAGGGCTCATACCAGGAGCATTAGAGGAGTGAAGAAAGTAAGGATGATTGACATCCTGTGAAATCGTTTGAGTGGTGGAACTAGAGGAAACAGGAGTAGAAGGAGTTTCTATTCATGTCATAGCTAAATACTAAACTTTGAGATAAAGTAATGGATCGAGCTATTGCTGCTTTGATACCATGATAGAAACGGAAGAGCAAATTGAGCAAATAATCTTTGCTTTGTATTGATAATATAGATGTCTATATATACAAAATTATCCTATTGTAAATAACAAATAAAAGAATATTCCTATAAACTTGTACTGCTCCTATTTTCTACTATGTAACTGAAAAACTAAAAATATTCTTTCCTATGTGTCACGACCCAAAATCCATTAAAGACTGTGAAGATGCCGGAAACCACTGTCAGGCAAGCCAACACCAAGAAGTTTATTAATTCCTCATTTTAGTATTTCTAAAATTATTTCTTTTCCTTATATTAAACAATAAATAAAGAACTTAACCGAGAAAATAATGATGTCTTTAACAAATTTAAATACTGAATAATCCCATAGTCATCCCATAATCCCTCTCACAAGTGCATGAGTAATTTCTAGGAAATAAAATGTAATACAATAACTGTCTGAAATACAAATTGGACAGAAAAGAAAGTAAAATACTTTGAAGGAGACTCTGCTGGCTGCGGTTCATCTTGAGAGATGCAACTCACCTAAGTCTCCGTATCAACCATGCCGCTGTGCCCAATGAGGCCACTAGATATACATGTGCTTGTGCAATACAAAAGTACAACAAGTGTAGTATGAGTATGAAAACAACGCATACCTAGTAAGTATCCGGTCTAACCTCGAAGAAGTAGTAAGGAGAGGTCGACTTCGACACTTACTCGTGGTCCAATAATATAATTAGTTGTGGATTTATTAAAAACAACAGTAAACTCAAGGGAAATATGTAGCAAGTAAACAATCCTTTTGGTAATAAGATATTTACAGGTTCTTATTTCCTCAATTATTAATTTATCTCAGGCCAGGGAGGCTATATCATTATTTATAATTCCAAGGAAAGCAATACAAGCATGCGCAAATCATGCCGAGGTCGTATGGCCCGATCCAACATAATATTTAAACTGTGCAAAGCAGAGGGTCGAATGGCGCAAACCATAGATGCATCTATTACCCCGCTCACGAATTATACATGCGACGTGGTCAAATATAAATAAAAACATCAAACAGTCAATCAAGAATTCATCAGGAAAACAGTTACCCCAAGAAATGACAACTTCTCTTTAGCGATCAAGAAATGATGTTTAATTTCTTTAGAAATTCACTTACCAATTCGATATGATTTAAGCATTTTAAATTGTTAATAAGGTTACAAATATTTCAAGTATATCATGCTTTCAGGTCCTAGACTACCCAGACTTGAGCATAATAGTAGCTATGTATAGACCCTCGTCACCTCGTGCATACGTAGCCCCCACAAATAGAAGTACATATTTAATTATTTCACTTATGGGGATAATTCTGTATGCAAGAGACTAGGTGGGTAGGATCGAAGGTGAGAAATGTAGACGTGTATAAATTATGGTTCTCCGGAGTCGTGAAGGGCAAGAACGAAGTGGGCTTTTTGGTGGATAGGGAGCTTAGGGAGTCAGTGGTATAGGTTAGACGGGTGAATGACAGATTGATGGCGATTAGGGTAGTAGTTGGAGGGAGCATTATGAATGTAATTTTTGCTTATGCACCACAAACGGGCTTGGACGAGGAGCTTAAAAGGCGCTTTTGGGAGTTGTTAGATGAGATGGTGTGGGGTATTCCACCTACAGAGAAGCTTTTCATATGAGGGGAATTCAATGGTCATATTGGGTCGTCTGCTGATAGCTATGGTGAGGTGCTCGGTTGCTTCGACTTTGGTGATAAGAACGGGGGTGGTACCTCATTGTTAGATTTCGCTAGAGCTTTTGAGTTGGTTATTGTGAACTCTATGTTTCCAAAGAGGGAGGAACATTTGGTTACCTTCTGGAGTATGATGGTTAAGACTCAGATTGAATATCTCTTCCTCCAGAGGTGTGATCGGGGGTTGTGTGAGGATTTCAAGGTGAACCGAAGTGAGAACCTCACAACTCAACATAGGCTCTTGGTAATGGACGTTGGTATCTTGATGAAGAGGAAGAAGATGTTTGTACGGGATTAGTCGAGGGTCAGGTGGGGAGATTTGTATAAGGATAATGCACTGGATTTGGAGGCGTGGCTAATGAATATGGGTGCCTGAAAGAGTGTTGGGGACACTAACACTATGTGGACGGTGATAGCGGACTATATAAGGGAGGCAACAAGAAAGGTGTTGGGAGTTTCGAAAGGTTACTCTGGCAGGCACCGATATGATTAGTGGTGGAATGACGTAGTCCAAGGTAAAGTGGAAGCCAAGAAAGCAACTTAAATTAAGTTAGTAGAGAGTACCGACATGGATCAGACGAGAGCGAACAGATAAAGATATAAGAAGGCTAGGAAGGAGGCAAAATTAGCGGTCACAAAGGCTAAAACTGCTGCTTCTGGTCGGCTTTTTGAGCAACTTAGGGGCAAAGGTGCGGACAAGAAGTTATTTTGGTTAGCCAAAGAGAGAGAGAAGAAGGCTCGCAACCAGGATCAAGTGAGGTGCATCAAAGATAAGGATGGTCGAGTATTGATGGAAGAGGCCTAGATTAGGCAAAGATGGCAGTCATACTTTCATAATCTTCTAAATAAAGAGTCGGATGGAAGCATCGTATTAGGGCAGTTGGGGCACCACAACAGTCACTGAGACTTTAGGTATTGTAGGCGCATTAAGGTTGAGGAGGTCGTGGGTGCGATGGGTAAAATGAGTCGGGGCAAAGAAACCAGACCAGATGAAATTCCAGTAGAGTTTTGGAGATATGTAGGTAGAGCAGGCTTGGAGTGGCTGACTGGGTTATTTAATGCTATCTTTAGGACAAAGATGATGCCTGATGAGTGGCGGTGGAGTACAATTGTTTTGGTGTACAAGAACAAAGGGGATATCCTGAATTGTAACAACTATAGGGGTATCAAGTTACTAAGTCATACCATGAAAGCTTGGGAGAGGGTGGTTGACGGGAGGATAAGGAGGGCGGTGTCTATATCAGAAAACCAGTTCGGGTTTATGCCGGGTCATTCTACTATGGAAGCTATCCACCTTATGAGGAGGTGAGATCAGAGAAAACAATGCTGTTATAAACATAGTCGAGGTAGGTAGGTTTCTGAGATATCCTCTCAGATTTTCTGAGAGGAGGTGGGGGTATTGGGATTGTAGATTGTGGACTAGAGAGGATAGTAGGAGATGAAGTAGGAGCTGTGGGAAAGTGAGAGCCTGGGAAGAGGCATAGGAGTTCTAGGACTATGGGGAGGAATAGATGTGCTGTTCTTAGTAGTATTTTGATAAGGAGTGAGAGGTAAGGGTGAGTGATGAGTGGTGGTTAAGTTGGGAGATAGAAAATCTGGGAAAAAATTATCAGTATTGTTAGATGAGTGAGGAAAGAAAGGGGAGGTTAAAGGTGGCGGAGTGGAAGCAAAAGAAAAATTTACTTCATGGAACTTGACATCTCTTGAAATAAAAACCTTTTTAGAATGTAATTCCAGCAATTTGTATCCTTTTTGATGCTATGAATATCCTAGGAAAATACAACCTTGTGTCCTGGGATCAAATTTACTCCTATTGTGTGTTAAGAGTATAAGCATAGCGTAGACATCCAAATGACTTGAGTAAATCATACTGTGGACTTTTTGTAAACAGAATCTCATAAGGTGCTTTTTATTTTAGAACTCTGGAAGGAAACATGTTAATGAGATACATAGCAGTCAAAATACACTCTCCTCGGTATCGGATAGGAACCTGTGACTGAAAATACAATCCTCTTGCCACCTCCAAAAGATGCCTATGTTTTCTTTCAACTATCACATTCTGTTGGGGAGTTTCTACATGTGAAGTCTCATGTAAAATACCTTGGGACTAGAGAAAATCAGACTGGAAAGACCCTTTTCCTAGTTCCATTGCATTGTCTGGTATGATTCTTTTAACTTTCCTTGCAAATTGTCTCTCCATCATAAGTAAGAAAGATTGTAGTACTATAAAAACATTGCTTTTGGAGCTTAAAAGAAAAGTTCAAGTGCCTCTGCTATAATCATCAACCCTAGTTAAAAATATTATATCCATTGTAAGTTGTAATTGTGAATGGACCCCACACATTAATATGAATAAGATCAAAAAGTCCATGAGTTCTGATTTGACTCAACGGAAAATGTACTCTAATTTGTCTAGCTTTTGGACAAATATCACACACATAATTGAAATTGGAAAGAAATTGAATTAAAATGAAAATTTTCATTACTGATAACGGTAAATGCCCTAATCTTGCATGCCTTTGGAGTACATTGGAGATTTCTGTACTAGAACTAGAAACAAAATAAGAAACTTTATTAGAAACTAGAATGGAATTAGTTCCCTGTGGAATTGAAAATACATTAGTATTGAAACTAAATTTAGATTCTATTATAGGTGTACTAGGATCTAGAAGGTACAATTCTCTTTTTAATTTATCAAAATCTTGTCCCTCCTTATTAAAGGGACCTATATGATGCATCCAGTAGAACTTAGATTGAGTGAAAAATAAAACTGGACACACAACTTATGAACTGATAGTAAGTTATATGTGAAAGAAGGAACATAAAGGACTTTTTCAAGAATCATATCAGATTGAATTGGAACACTACCTATATGTGTGACATATAATTGAAAAAAATTAGGTAAGATAATGTGTACAGGAATATGAAGTGGAACTAAAATTAAGAAACAACTTGAATCAAAACACATATGCTCGGAAGCCCTTGAATCAATGATCCAGGTTTTTTGTGTTAAATGCAGCCAAACAAATTCTAGAATATTTAAGTATAGCACCAGCCACTACATTTGCATTGATTGCAGTTCCTGGTGCTGCTGTATTTCCAAGTTGTACCTGCTTAATTAGGTTCATCAGCTTAGACATCTGTTCTTTGCTGAATAACTAAGTCTGAGATGTTCCCTCATTGCTTTGAGTGCTCATATTGTCATTTTATTGTCCTTCAATTATAGCATTAGCCTTTACCTATATTGATATGATGAATTGAAAATCATCAGGGAAATCATTTAACCTGTAACAGTCTTCCCTGACATGTCTAGTCCTCATGCGATGTTTACAGCTCACATTGGGATTGAATTTTGCTTTCTTTCCCTTAGGTTTCTATTGTGTGCTATTTACCTTTTGTGAGTTAGTCCTTCTTTTTGTTGCCCCTGATTGTTGTATCTCTGTGGTGATTTTCCTTAAACTTCTACTATGAAAGAGGAATCATCAACATTCAACTGTGGCCTTGCATATATCTCTCTTTGATTCTCATCTTGCAGGAGTAGTGACTAAGAAAAATCTATTCCAGGTAATGGATTCATCATAAAGATGTTTCCTATGGCTGTGAATAGACATCATTTAGTCCTATTAGGAACTGAATGATTCTTTCGTCTACTAGGAACTTTGTAACTTTTCTTTTTCCATCACAAACACAGTCACAAGAACAAACTAGGTGAAAGTTTAGCGCATAAAGCACATCCCATAATTTATTAAGAGTGGTAAAGTAACCACCAATACTGTTATTTTCTTGAACTAATGCTGATATTTCCTTTTGAAGTTGGTACAACTTGGCTCCATTAGTTTGCCCAAACCCATGTTCAATACTGTTCCATAGGTCCTTTGCATATTTTTAATAGATGACACTGTCACCTATCTCTTTGGACAACGAGTTCAATATCCAGGAAGTGACCATGAAGTTGCATCTGCTCCATTGAGGGTGATCTTTTGCATCAGGTTTTGGTTCCTCACATATACCATTTATAAAGACTATCATATTCTTTGCTGAAAGATCTATAAGAATCAATCTCCTCCAACCTCCAAAACCTCTACCATCAAAAGGTGTGATAACAGGGCTCATACCAGGAGCATTAGAGGAGTGAAGAAAGTAAGGATGATTGACATCCTGTGAAATCGTTTGACTGGTGGAACCAGAGGAAACGGGAGTAGAAGGAGCTTCTGTTCATGTCATAGCTAAATACTAAACTTTGAGATAAAGTAATGGATTGAGTAACTGTTGCTTTGATACTATTATAGAAAAAGAAGAGCAAATTGAGCAAATAATCTCTGCTTTGTATTGATAATGTAGATGTCTATATATACAAAATTATCCTATTGTAAATAACAAATAAAAGAATATTCCTATAAACTTGTACTACTCCTATTTTCTACCGTGTAACTGAAAAAACAAAAAATATTCTTTCCTATGTGTCACGACCCAAAATCCATTAAAGGCTGTGAAGACGCCGGAAACCACTGTCAGGCAAGCCAACACCAAGAAGTTTATTAATTCCTCATTTTAGTATTTCTAACATTATTTCTTTTCCTTATATTAAACAATAAATAAAGAACTTAACCGAGAAAATAATGATGTCTTTAACAAATTTAAATACTGAATAATCCCATAGTCATCCCAGAACCCCTTTCACAAGTGCATGAGCAATTTTTAGGAAATAAAATGTAATACAATAACTGTCCGAAATACAAATTGGACAGAAAAGAAAGTAAAATCCTTTGAAGGAGGCTCTGCTGGCTGCGGTTCATCTCGAGAGATGCAACTCACCTAAGTCTCCGTATCAACCATGCCGCTGTGCCCTATGAGGCCACTAGATATACATGTGCTTGTGCAATAAAAAAGTACAACAAGTGTAGTATGAGTATGAAAACAACGCGTACCCAGTAAGTATCCGGTCTAACCTCGAAGAAGTAGGAAGGAGAGGTCGACTTCGACACTTACTCGTGGTCCAATAATATAATTAGTTGTGGATTTATTAAAAACAACAGTAAACTCAAGGGAATCATGTAGCAAGTAAACAATCCTTTTGGTAATAAGATATTTTCAGGTTCTTATTTGCTCAATTATTAATTTATCTCAGGCCAGGAAGGCTATATCATTATTTATAATTCCAAGGCAAGCAATACAAGCATGCGCAAATCATGCCGAGGTCGTATGGCCCGATCCAACATAATATTTAAACTGTGCAAAGCAGAGGGTCGAATGGCACAAACCATAGATGCATCTATTACCGCGCTCACGAATCATACATGCGACGTGGTCAAATATAAATAAAAACATCAAACAGTCAATTAAGAATTCATCAGGAAAACAGTTACCCCAAGAAATGACAACTTCTCTTTAGCGGTCAAGAAATGATGTTTAATTTCTTTAGAAATTCACTTACCAATTCGATATGATTTAAGCATTTTAAATTGTTAATAAGATTACAAATATTTCAAGTATATCATGCTTTCAAGTCCTAGACTACCCAGACTTGAGCATAATAGTAGCTACGTATAGACCCTCGTCACCTCGTGCATACGTAGCCCCCACAAATAGAAGTACATATTTAATTATTTCACTTATGGGGATAATTTCGTATGCAAGAGACTAGGTGGGTAGGATTGAAGGTGAGAAATGTAGACGTGTATAACTTATGGTTCTCCGGAGTCGTGAAGGGGAAGAACGGAGTGGGATTTGTTGTGGATAGGGAGCTTAAGGAGTCGGTGGTAGAGGTTAGATGAGTGAATGACAGAGTAATGGTGACTAAGGTAGTAGTTGGAGGGAGCATTATGAATGTAATTTTTGCTTATCCGCCGCAAACGGGCTTGGACGAGGTGGTTAAAAGGCGCTTTTGGGAGGTGTTAGATAAGATGGTGTGGGGTATTCCACCTACAGAGAAGATTTTCATAGGAGGGGAATTTAATAGTCATATTGGGTCGTCTGCTGATAGCTATGGTGAGGTGTTCAGTGGCTTCAAATTTGATGATAAGAACGGGGGTGGTGCCTCATTGTTAGATTTCGCTAGAGCTTTTGAGTTGGTGATTGTGAACACTATGTTTCCAAAGAGGGAGGAACATTTGGTTACTTTCCAGAGTATGGTGGTTAAGAATCAGATTGAATATATCCTTCTCCAGAGGTGTGATAGGGGGTTGTATGAGGATTTCAAGGTGATCCGGAGTGTGAACCTCACAACTAAACATAGGCTCCTGGTAATGGACGTTGGTATCTTGATGAAGATGAAGAAGAGGTTTGTACGGGATTAGTCGAGGATCAAGTGGGGAGATTTGTATAAGGATAATACGCTGGATTTTGAGGGGTGGCTGACGAATATGGGTGCCTGAAAGAGTGTTGGGGACGCTAGCACTATGTGGATGGTAACAACAGACTGTATAATGGAGGCAGCAAGAGAGGTGTTGGGAGTTTCGAACGGTTACTATGGCAGGCACCGAGGCGACTAGTGGTAGAATGACGTAGTCCAAGGTAAAGTGGAAGCCAAGAAAGTGGCTTACATTAAGTTAGTAGAGAGCATCGACGTGGATCAGACGAGAGCGAACAGAGAAAGATATAAGAAGGCTGGGAAGGAGGCGAAATTAGCGGTCACAAAGGCTAAAATTGCTGCTTTTGGTCAGCTTTTTGAGCAACTTAGGGGAAAAGGTGCGGACAAGAAGTTATTTTGGTTAGCCAAAGTGAGAGAGAAGAAGGCTCGCAACTAGGATCAAGTGAGGTGCATCAAAGATAAGGATGGTCGAGTATTGATGGAAGAGGCCCAGATTAGGCAAAGATGGCAGTCGTACTTTCATAATCTTCTGAATGAAGAGTGGGATGGAAACATCGTGTTAGGGCAGTTGGGGAACCACAATAGTCACCGAGACTTTAGGTATTGTAGGCGCATTAAGGTTGAGGAGGTCATGGATGCAATGGGTAAGATGAGTTAGGGCAAAGCCACCGGACCAGACGAGATTCCAGTAGAGTTTTGGAGATATGCAGGTAGAGCAGGTTTGGATGGCTGACTGGGTTGTTTAATGTTATCTTTAGGATAAAGAGGATGCCTAAGGAGTGGCGGTGGAGTACAATGGTTTTGGTGTACAAGAACAAAGGGGATATCCAGAATTGTAACAACTATAGGGGTATCAAGTTACTAAGTCATACCATGAAAGCTTGGGAGAGGGTGGTTGAAGGGAGGATAAGGAGTGCAGTGTCTATATCAGAAAACCAGTTTGGGTTTATGCCGAGTTATTCTACTATGGAAGCTGTCCACCTTATCAGGAGGTTGGGGGGAACTATACAGGGATAGGAAGAGGGATTTGCATATGGTGTTTATTGACCTAGATAAGGCGTATAACAAGGTCCCTAGGGACGTCCTTTAGAGGTGTCTGGAGATGAAAGGTGTGCCGGTGGCTTACATTAGGGCAATAAAGGATATGTATGATGGAGCTATGACTCGTCTTAGGACTGTGAGAGGTGACTTAGAGCCTTTCCAGTGGTTATGGGGTTACATCGGGGATCTGCGCTCCGCCCGTTCTTATTTGCTCTGGCGATGGACGCACTGACACATGATATAGTTCTGATTGATAAGACGCGAGGCGACGTTAATGAGAGACTGGAGGATGGAGGCAGGCCCTAAAGTCTAAAGGTTTCAAGTTGACTAGGACTAATACAGAATATGTGAAATGTAAGTTCAGCGATGTGATGGGGGAAGCGGATGTGGAAGTCAGGCTTGACTCATAGGTTATCCTTAAGAGAGAAAGTTTTAAGTACTTAGAGTCAATTATCCTGGGAGATGGGGAGATCGATGGGGATGTTACGCGCCGTATTGGGGTGGGGTGGATGAAATGGAGGTTAGCGTCTGGAGTCCTGTGTAACAAGAATATGCCACCGAAACTCAAAGGTAGGTTCGATAGAGCGGTGGATAGACCGACCATGTTTTATGGAGCTGAGTGTTGGCCGGTCAAGAATTCACATATCCAAAAGATGAAAGTAGCAGAAATAAGGATGTTGAGATGGATGTGTGGACATATTATCATTGCCGACTCAACGCTACACCAAGGTAGGAAGAGCGGGTCGCAATAGCTTTTACCCGAATAGTGGTCCGGGATCGAATTTCCACAGGGAGCTAGTAGTGGAGTTGTATTGTCTGTCTAGCCTAGAGATGCGGTTGTGCTTCTAATGTCACTTCAAAAATTTTTGGTTTTCTTTATTTTTATAACTACTATTATAAACCTAATGATTAAAACTAAATTATGCTAGGAGAATATTGCTAAGTTGTATTTAATATAGAGAAAGGCACTAGGGTCGTGGCACTACCTCGGTGGCTAGCAAATGGGCAGAAGTTACTAATGGTAGATTGAAATATTTGGGGCTTATGCTATAACCGTTGCACACTTGTACCCATTCTCACACCTCTCGGTAGAGAGAATGATTTTGCCCAACTGGCTCTCTCGAGACCAATTGGGTAGGCCAAAGCAACTAGGGTTCAAGTAGGGTGATTACTCTCTCGAGGTTTAACCCGTTAATTAGGACTACCATTTCTCATGGGTCCATTCCAATTCCTTGTTGGGTCAATTTTGGGGTCATGGACTCTCTTTCTCAAGAAGAGCTGGACCTACTAAGGTTGAATCTATGTTTGCAACCACTAATTCGAAATTGAAACACAAAATCAACCCAAATAACAAATACCCAATATCAATCTAACCCTAGATGGCAACACCCATCAACTACCCACACTAGGGTTGAGCCAAAACCCTAGCTAATGGGTTTAGCTAATCATAATTAAAGAAGAAACAGAAGAAATAGATGAGGAACTAAACATATTAATTAATTACTAAGTATAATCTTCAAAAATAAAGAGCAAAAGTGCCAAAAATGGCTACAATATCCGGTCTCTCGAACTCAGCTGCGTTCAGAGCATAAAAACTACCCTAAAAATGGTAAAATGTTCTATTTATACTAGGCTAGAAAAACTAGACAAAAATACCCCTGCGGGGTCAGCACGGACCGCGCAAAAAGGATCGCGGCTGCGCTGGCTCTTAGACTCATGATTTCGGCTTCTCTGAAGTTGGGGACCGTGGACCGCGAGAGAATGCACCGCGGCCGCACATAAATGAACGCGGAGTGCATTGTCTTGAAATGACCAAAACCTCAGCTCTCTGAATCTCGTTCATGCGGACCGCACAAAAGTGTTACGCGACCTCGTGGATTTAAGCTCCAAATTTCTAGTCTCTGAACCTCATGTGTGCGGACCGCGTAAAAGTGTAGCGCGGCCTCGAAGCCTGATCGCGAACTGCATTACCAGTACGTCGCCCATGCTGCTTCCAGCATGAGAATGCAAAGTCTCTGAATTTCCTAGTGCGGCCCCATTCACCCTTGCGCGGTCTGCACTAGTCCCTCTTTTCCTCATTTCACTTAATCTTTGAAACTTGAGCAGGTTTCACTCCGTTGTGAGCCGATATTTGACATTTGGCACTTTGTCGCTCAAACCTGCAATCAAGCACAACTTGTAAGCATTTTGGGACTATTTTTTAGCAATTTGTAACCAAAGAAATAGCAAGTAAGGGTATAAACATGGTAAAATTCTAACTTATCAACTCCCCCAAACTTAAACCTTTGCTTGTCCTCAAGCAAACAAAATAAGACCCACCCCTTAAAGGGCAATCCAAGTAATGCCAGCTACCCTAAAGCAACCTCAACAAGCATCAATTGGGACTAACAATTTCCCTCAATACGAATGCATCATTAACATATTTAAACTTTGAAAACTTTGGATAAAGTGTGGAACAAGAGAATCAAGAGTTAGCATATTTCGTCAAAGAACTTCTCTCAATTACTTTGGTCATTGTGGAATCCAAACTCACACGTCCTCAACTCTCCCTAAGCGAACCTCACCTTTTAGAGTATTGACATACAAACCGAGGTTGATGGAATTTCGCTCATCTCTCTCAAGAAGAAGGTCACAAGTCCGGCTTCGGGTACCATATGCATGACCCTTATCTAAGTATCCACTAATGTAGGTTCCCTTCAACTCAAGATCCTATAGGGCTTTTGGGGAGTCATTGTGAAGGCTTTAGGTAAGGGTAGGACAAGTTTTTATTCAAGTGGGTTCAACCTTCCCTAAATCACTTCTTTTGCTTCATTTTGGCACAACTCTCTTGACTCCTTTGAGTATTTCACTTCTTTACAAGGGGTTAGAGAGACACATTATCGCTCTTTCTTATGCAATTCAAATCCTTTCTCCTTTTTCTACATTTTCCACACCTTTTTCACCTTTGTTTTCCTTGAGTCCCTTTTTATTCTTTTCATATTGGATTTTTTTTTTGTATTTTTCTTTTCTTGCTTTTTCATTGCCCTCCTTTTTCTTTTACTTTTGTACCTTTCTACCACTTTGTTTCCTTTCTTGTCTTTCCTCCCAAACTTAGACATTTACCATTACTCAACGGAAGATTTGGGTGCCAAGAGAGGGTATCATTTAGAACAGGTATAGGCTTGTAGAATTGGTTCTTGAAGGAAAAAGGGTCAAGGCTCAAAAGGGTTAACTAGGGATCATTTCATTGGTAGGCCATGGAATTTTTCATCTTAACATTTGGATAGGGAAAGCTTATAGTCACTTCTCAAGTCAAATTTTACCTATGATTTCGCCTCAACAAACATTCAGGGCAAGTTCTAGACCATTGGCTCGGGACTTGGACTCACAATTCGATTCCTCACCACATACGCTAGGGAATTACTAAAGACATCGAGTCGAGGGCCCACAATGACCATAGTTACGATTCAAGCACACAATGGTCCGAAAAGACCACATGATGATTGTTTGGTCAACGCAAGAGTCTCAAAGCCATGACTTTCACCATCCCAAACACAACATTATATATTTGACCATGGGATCAAAGGCAAATGTGCTAGGCCCAAGTGAAGCTTTGCTTGAGGTACCTTTAACTACAAGTATTAAAAACAGAAGAAAAATCAAAGAAACGGACTCAAACCCTTAAGAAAGTTGTCACTCCATCCATCATCGGGAAGAACCACCAGTTTTACAGAATACTCCACCATTGGAAAGAACCGTGGCCTTAAGAAAACCAAAGGCTTATTGGACACGTCAAAAACAAAACAAGAGGCTACGAGCCTAACTATAAAGCTAAAAACAATTTTTTTTTGCAAAAAACAGAAAATAGAATAAATATTTACAATGGGGGAGTAGAATATACAACGGGAGATGAATATGTACAGAAATGTAACTTTATATACAGCCCAAAAGAGAAAATAAAAAGTAGAAGAAAAGTGGCTAAAGTGAAAAGTTATACAACCCCAAAATAGAAAATCAAAGTAAAACATAAACTATCAATCTGTATATACAATCATCTATGGATAATCAAAACAAGTAGGGCGCACCCCCACGAATAAAGGCTGGCATTGTCCCCAATGCCAACTACCAAAATAAGCATCAAAATCAAAGTAAAGGATATAGAGGCTCCCTAGGCCTAGTCCGTCTGCATGGGGTCGTCAGTGGTCCCCAAGTCCTCCTTATATGCGGGAGCCTCAGACTGGCTCCCGGCCTAATGCTGCTCAACTGTTGGGACTGGGGCCTGCTCCTAGACCGGCTGGATGCTAGGTGCAACATGTGGAAAACTGGAAGGGGTCTCCTATGGGACCGCCACCTCAATCACTGCATCAGCTGTACTGGGGAGCTTCCTCTTCTTCCTGGGCTGCCTGGGTGCCTGCTCCTATTGTGCCTCTGCTACTGGTGCTGCTGGATCTGGGGCTGGGTCCCCGGATAACAAGTCTAGAGGCATCTAATCTGCTAATAGCTTGTCCACATCTGTCCTGAGCTGCTTCATAGACTCCTTAGAAGCCCGTGATCTCCTCATCTTCTTGTGCTCCTTGGCAAGCTCCTTTAGAGCCTTGCCATGTGACTCCACAGCAGTAGTCAAAGTGGCATGTGTCTTCATAATACTTTCCTGGTTCTCCAGGAGCTTCTTCAAAGTGTTCTCAATGGACTGAGGAATCTAAGCAGGCTGAGGTGCTGATTGGGTCTGAATAGTGGATGTCAATACGGACAACTTGGATGTCGCAATTGACATCCAGTTATTCAAGCTAGCCAATGTCTGGCTCAACTGATGGGCAGTGAAGGGATGAGTCCTGGAAGAAGGCACCCCCAAGCCTGCTGAAGTATTGGGACCAACAGAAGAGGATGGTCCTGGAGGTAAGTCTATAGCTGTAGTGGCAGCAGGCTCGGTGGAAGGCACGTTAGAAGTCTCTACAGCAACTGGCTCCTCAGACTAGACAGTTGGGACAGAGGCAGGTGGCTTGTAGTTCTTGGATTTAGGGTTGTCCGAGCTCTGCATGTTGTACCAAGAATAAGGGGCCACACGCTTGGTCTTGATGTCACACCTTTTCTTCTCGACCTCCAGACCCATAAAATACATAAAAAAGGTGTTAGGAAAAGGGTAGTTCCGGTCATGATCCTATACCACAGCAGAAATCACCCTGGACATCACATTGCCCACATTGATAAGGTACGTGGCCATAATAGATGCAACAAGAATAGCCCGGGTAAGTGTAATAGTATTATCATGGGTAGAAGGGTCAAGCCGACTGTATACAAATGTCAACTACCCTCGAGCCTCAAAGTTGAAGGTGTTCCAGAATATTTTCTTCCCCACTTGCAGCCACTGTGGTACAGTACCTGGGATCGCTAAGAACTGAGCCAACCAAGGACGGACTTCCTCCCCCATCCCTAAATTTGCTAGATAAAGCAACTCATTCTTATCTTAGAACCCCAAATAGCCATTCAAGGAGGTGCCATCAATCAACACTACTTTGTATCTCACTTTGGTCGCCTTACTATCCTTGACAATATGAGCCACGTTAGAGTAAAATTCTATAACCATGTGCTCATTTGCATCTATGCACTTCTTCGAGAAAAACTCCCAGCCATGTCCAGTTTGGAACTCCCTTTGCACATTCAGGTTGTGGGGTAAAAGGTCAATGTCAATAAAACTTCTCTCCGGTATCAACTTCCTTACCAGCCACCACTCCCTAAACTTGTGAAATGCCACTTGATTGACAAATCGATCTTCCCAAACTTCAGGTTTTCTAGTTCTTTCAATACCCCAATATGAGGCTCACCTCCCTCATCTTTGTATGCACTCTCCCCAGATAATGAAGCTGTGGAGGAGGTGGAGTATTTCCCACTACCGGCTGCGGACTCGTAAGAAGAATCCGAGACTAAATTCACTAGTTTTTTGGAGGTAGGTGATGGTGGAGGGGTATCAACTTGGTGGAGGGGTCGGTTATGTGAGTTGGGATTAAATATGAGGAGATGCTTTTGGAGGGCACATACTCACTCCCCGATGAATGAGAAGCAGCCTTATTAGCCGCTTTTATCAATTTTTGGGTCTTATTAATGTTCTCCCGAGCCTGGGGAGTAAGTTTGGCTATTCTCTTGCCTTTACCCCCTCGGGAGAAACCACCTCTCCCGGGTTGTTGTGATTGTTTGCCGCACTTTTGTCTAACCATTATCTGCAAAGATAAGTATCTAACATTGTTAGTTTAAGCACATGGAGTGAAATAGGTGAATGAAACAGGTTGAGGACACAAGTGCAAATCACAGTGGCAGAACAGGTTGCAGCACATAGCACCGCGGATCACATAAAAGTGACCACGGTCCGCGCTGGGCAAAGGCCCCCAAAACATGCTGTCTGAATCTCCCACCGCAGACCGCACAAAATAGGGATGCGGCCGCGGTGGGCCAGCGCGGGCCGCGCAAAATTGCAATGCTGCCGCACTGGGAACATTAAACATACAACAAAAGAACTCTGCGGTCTGCATTGAAATACAATGCGGACCGCGTCAGGGCAGCGCGGTCGCGCAAAAGCTACCGCGGTCCGCGCTGAGCTAGGGTTAGGGAACTAAGTTAGGGTTCCATGTTTATATTCATTTTTGTTCAAATTGTAAATCCTATTTGTCCCTACTCAATTACCCAATCCTTGAGCATGTTCAGCATACAACAACGAGCAAGGAATCTAACCTAAATTAGTAATTTAAAGAAAAAATGAGAAGAAAAAGAGAAGTTACACTACTGGGCAACAATTGAGATAAAAACTAAGAAATTAATTCATCATGAGTGCATGAGATGATACCAGATTGATGAAGAATGAGTGCAATTAATCCAATCAAGTAAGAAGAACGGGCTCCAAAAATAATGAACAGTAAAATTAGGGTTCTGGGGTGTCAAAGTGCGAAAAGGGTAAAATGAGACCCTTGGTCTCTTTTTATAGACACCCAGTGGGGCCCGTACTCACCTACCAGAGCGGCCACGAAAAAGTCACCGCGGGCCGTGCTGTGTTTGATCATTTCAGCCTTGCACTAAGCAACCCTTGGGGACTACACAAACGTGACCGCGGCCGTGTGGACATCTTCAGAGAGCACCATACTTTTGACTTGCCAGCGCGGACCGCACAAAAAATACACCGCGGTCGCACTGGCAAACTTCAGAGACTATGCAACTTGGCTCATGCCAGCGCGGACCGCGAAAAAATGCACCGCGGCCGCACTGACAAACTTCAGAGACTCCAATTTCTTTCCTTTTGTTTTGCATTGCTTCAACACAATCCCTGAAACATCTCACAAGCAATTAGCGCAAAAATCCTAAGCTACAAAGAAAATCAAAGAGAAAGAACAAGACATTGGTTGCCTCCCAAGAAGCACCTGATTTAACGTCGCGACACGATGTAGGTTACCATCACATCACTTCAGATGAATGAGTGCCACCATGTGGCTGTCATCAACCTTCCCCAAATAATGCTTGACACCATGCCCATTGACTTGGAAAATTTCACCATTCTTGTTCTTGATATCAATAGCACCAAAAGGAGTCACACATACAACTTCAAATGGCCCACTCCACTTTGACTTGAGCTTCCTCAGAAATAACCTCAACCGGGAGTTGAAAAGAAGAACCATATCACCAACCTTGAATTCCTTTCGCCGAGTATATTTGTCGTAAAGATACTTTATCTTGTCCTTATATAAGGACGAGCTGGAGTAGGCATGAAATCTAAACTCATCAAGATCATTTAGTTTCTCAACACGGAGATTCGCCGCCACATCCCATTCCAAGTTCAACTTCCTCAAGGCCCACATAGCCTTGTGCTCCAATTCCACAGGAAGATGTCAAGCTTTACCAAACACCAACCGGTATGGAGACATACCAATTGGGGTCTTGTAAGCCATCCGATAGGCCCAAGGAACATCATCCAATTTCTTCGACCAATCGGTCCTATTAGCATTTACCGTCTTGGACAACATACTCTTTATTTCTCGATTGGAGACTTCTACTTGACTACTAGCTTGAGTATGAAAGGGGGTGGTCACTTTGTGATTTATTCCATACTTAGCAAGCAATGAGTCGAAAGGCTTGTTGCAAAAGTGGGACCCCCCATTACTAATGATAGCACGAGGGGTGCCAAACCTTGTGAAGATACTCTTTTTCAAAAATGCCACAACACTTCGGGCTTTATTTTTAGGTAAAGAACCCACTTTGAGACACAGTCCACCGCCACGAGAATATAGGTGTTCCCACAAGAGCTCACGAAAGGACCCATGAAATTGATGCCCCAAACATAAAAAATATCCACCTCGAGAATCGTATTGAGTGGCATCTCATCCCTTTTTGAAATTCCGCCAGCTCTTTGGCATGCATCACATCCCTTTACCAAGTCACTAGCATCCTTAAATAAAGTCGGCCAATAGAAACCGCAACTGAAAACCTTTGAAGCTGTCCTCACCCCTCCATGATGTCCACCATAGGGAGAGGAGTGACAAGCCTCCAATATGCTCAATTGTTTACCTATCGGGACATATATTCTTATCACACTATCCGTGAAAATTTTAAACAAGTACGGCTCATCCCAATAAAAATCAAAGTATCCCGTTTGAGTTTCTTCATTTGGTTGGAAGAGAGCTCACACGGGACAATTCCGGTCACAATAAAGATGGTGATGTCCGCGAACCATGGAATGTCACAGCTAGACACAGAAAAAAGTTGCTTGTCGGGGAATAAATCATTTATTTCAAGGCCATCACTTGGACTCCCTTCTTTCTCCAACCGGGAAAATGGTCCGCAACTTGATTTTCACTTCCCTTCCGGTCCACTATTTCTAAGTCGAATTCTTGAAGGAGTAGCACCCATCTCATCAATCTCACCTTGGAATCCTTCTTGGACATCAAATACCTAAGGGCGGCATGGTCCGTGTGCACAATCACCTTGGCCCGCATAAGATAAGTCCGAAACTTTTCCATGGCAAATACAATTGCTAACAATTCCTTCTCTGTCACCGTGTAATTCTATTGAGCTTCATTCATAGTCTTGCTTGCATAGTACACGGGATGGAACATTTTACTAATTCATTGACCTAACACCACCCCCAACGCAACGTCACTTGCATCACACATTAGTTCAAAGGGCAAACTCCAAATACGTGCGGTGATGATAGGAGTTGAGGTCAACTTGTGCTTTAAAAGTTCAAAGGCCTCCATGCATTTTTCATCAAAAAGAAACTTGGCATCTTTCTCTAGCAACTTGCAAAGTGGATTCACAACCTTCGAAAAATCTTTGATGAACCACCGGTAGAACCCGGCATGCCCAAGAAAACTCCTCACCCCTTTGACAGAAGTAGGGGGAAGAAGCCTCGAAATGACCTCGATTTTGGCCTTATCAACTTCAATTCCTCGCTTTGAGATCTTGTGACGCAACACTATACCTTCTTCTACCATAAAATGGCATTTTTTCCAATAGTTTCTTCACATCGAGCCAAGACCCTGTCCAAATTTACCAAGCATTCCTCAAACGAATCCCCAACCACACTGAAATCATCCATGAAGACCTCCAAGATATCCTCCACCATGTCGGTGAAAATAGCCATCATGCAAAGTTGGAAGGTCGCCGGAGCATTACATAGTCCAAATGGCATTCTTGAGAAAGCGAACGTTCCATAAGGACATGTAAAGGTCGTCTTCTCTTGGTCCTCCAGGGCAATTAGAATTTGATTGTACCCCGAATAACTATCTAGAAAACAATAGAAAGCCCGGCCCGCAAGACAATCGAGCATTTGGTCAAGGAATGGTAATAGGAAATGATCTTTTCTAGTCCCCTTGTTAAGATTCCTGTAATCCATACAAACTCTCCAACCCGTAACCGTCCGATTCAAAATAATCTCATTGTTGGCATTGGTCACTACCATCATCCCACCTTTCTTTGGCACACATTGGACCGGAGAGGATCATGAGCTATCGAAGATTGGATAAACCACACCGGTGTCAAGCCACTTGATAACCTTTACCACTTCTTGCATCACCTCATTTAGTCTTCTTTGATGTTCAAGTGAAGGCCTTGCATCCTCCTCCAATATGATTTTATGCATGCAAAAGGCTGGGCTTATTCCCCGAATATCGGCCAAAGTCCATCCGATCGCCTTTTTGTGCTTTTGAAGAACCGCCAAAGTGGCGTCAACCTGCATGTTAGTTAAGCAAGATGAAAGAATAACAGGTAAAGTGGAATTTGAACCCAAGAATTCATACCTGAGGTGTGGAGGAAGGGGCTTCAACTCCAACACCGGTGGCTCCTCAATCGATGGCTTTGTTGGTGGAGTTTTGCAATTTTCAAGATCCAAAGATAACTTTCTAGGATCATATGAGTATGAACCCATACAATTCAATGCTTTCACGCACTCTACTCTACCAGCATCATCATTGACATCCATGTTAAGAAGCAAGGCCTCAAGAGGATCTTCAACATTTATCATGGAACTTGTGTCATCCACTATCACAGCTGTGACAATGTCCACAAATGAACACACCTTCGTGCTATTGGGTTGTCTCATTGATTTGCAAACATGGAATACCACCTTCTCATCTCCCACACGGAATGTCAACTCACCTACTTCAACATCAACCAATGCCTTCCCCGTAGCTAGGAAAGGTCTTCCAAGAATAATCGGCACTTCAAAGTCCACCTCACAGTTCAATATGACAAAGTCGGTCGGCAATATGAATTTATCAACATGAACAAGAACATCATCAATTATGCCCAAGGGTCGCTTCATCGATCGATCCGCCATTTGAAGTCTCATTGAAGTTGGCCTAGGTTGTCCGATTCCCAAAGTCTTGAAAACCGAATAAGGCATCAAGTTAATGCTAACTCCGAAGTCACAAAGGGATTTGGTAAAATCCGCACTACCAATAGTGCAAGGGATAGTAAACGCTCTGGGGTCTTCAAGTTTCGGGGACATAGAATGCACTATAGAACTCACTTCATGCGTTATTTTAATTGTTTCACACGCCATTGACCTCTTCTTAGTTACCAAATCCTTCACAAACTTTGTGTACCCCGACATTTGTTCAAGTGCCTCCACCAATGGCACATTGATAGTAAGACTCTTCATCATTTTAGTGAACTTTTTGAATTGATTGTAACCTTTTTGCTTTGCTAACTGTTGAGGGTAAGATGGAGGCTGCCTAGGCAAGGGTGCCTTGGCCTTGGGCACCACCGGCTCGGGCACATCAATAACGTGTTCCCCCAGACGAGTTCACGATATCTTGAGTTTCTAGCCCGACCTCATCATCAATATCGATCCGCACATCATTGGTCACATTTGGTTCAACCACATCTTCAACATTCAAAGGCACTTTATCATCATGCAACTCAACTTTGTCATTCAATTTGATTTTTGTTCGAGGCATGCACATCACCGCCTCTCCCACTTCTTGTTGTAACCGCCACCACATGATTGTTACCTCCCTTTAGGTTCACTACTGTATCACTTTGTAGAGCACCCTTAGGTCGAGTATTCAACGATTGAGAGATTTGGCCAAGTTGCACCTCCAAATTCTGAATAGAGGGGTTATGAGAAGCCAATTGAGCATCGGAGTCTTGGTTCTTCTTCATCATTTGTTCGAACATCATCTCTATTCTCCCCATATCACTACCTGAAGAACTAGAACCTTGAGATTGAAAGGGAGGTGGATTGTTAGGTTGTTGGTACATGGGGGGCCTTTGAAAGCCTTGCCCCCGGTTGCCTTGATTTTCGTTATTATTCCACCCTCCTTAATTGTTGTTGTTGTTGCTCCAATTGTTATTGTTCCCATTTCAATTCCCTTGATTGTTACCTTGGTTACCCCAATTGTTGTTCGAATTGCCACCGCTTTGTTGTTGGTTGTTATTGTTCCAATTACCGCCGCCTTGTTGATTGCTCCAATTTCCTTGGGGTTTCCATTGTTGATTCCCTTTATTTCCTCTATTCCCTTGGCAGTTATTGACATATTGACATTCTTCACTTTGCTCATCATAACATTCATTCGAATAACCACCACCATCATTATTGTTGTCAAATTGCTCACAATTACCTTTAGGTTGTTATTGCCCTCTTTGCCTCCTTTTCAACATATAAACACCTTCCATTGCATTGACTTGGCGCGGGTTTTGGACTTGTTGCAATTGTGCCTTCGCCAATTGATTCATAGTTGTTGTAAGCTCGGCAATATCTTGGCCATGATCATGCAATTCCTTGTGCAAATGGATGACCGTGGGTCACCTTGGGGAACATTTCTTGACTTTGCCACGCCAAAGAGGTGTCGGCCATTTCATCAAGTACATCACATGCCTCTTGGTAAGAAAGTTTCATGAAGTTCCCTCCGGCTAATTGGTTCACAATGTACTGATTCGTGGTGTTGATTCCCTCGGTTATGTCATTATTAGGGCACTCCTTCACCATTGTTCTATATCTTTCCCATATCTCGTACAAAGGTTCCGTTGGTTCTTGCTTAAAGGCTATAATTTCATCCCGAAGAGCCGCCATGACTTGGAGAAAAGAACTTGGCAATAAATTTGTCCGCCAATTCATCCCATGTGGTGATAGAATGATTGGGGAGCCTTTCTAACCAATCCAACGCTTTACCCCGAAGAGAGAATGGGAAAATCCTCAATCTCAACGCATCATCGAATACGTTTTTTTGCTTGCTACACCAGCATGTATCAACGAACCCCTTCAAGTGCTTGTATGCATTTTGATCAGAGGCGCCCGTAAAATACCCTCTTTGCTCGAGCAAGGTCAACATGACATTTGTGATTTGAAAGTTCCCCGCCCGGATTCGGGGTGGAACAATAGCACTGGCGTACCCTTGATTAGGAAGATCTCTTGGGACCACCCTTAGCAGTGGCAGAGGAGGGTCTGGAATATTCTTATTCGGATTAGAATTTGCATTGGCATTTCTACCTCTACGTGGATCTTGAGGTATTGGAAGCTCATCTTGATCAATATCTTCAACCTCCTCCCCCGCCATGGCATTGCCAAGAGCGTCATTTGTATTGAGAGCCATTTGTACCTGATTGATCGACACAAACAAAATTAGTAAACAAGAAGTAAAGAGAAGCAACACACAAAACTAGCTAAACAGATAGTCAACACCGTAAGCTCCCGGCAACGGCGCCAAAAAGTGATCACTGCCGACTCAACGCTACACCAAGGTAGGAAGAGCGGGTCGCAATAGCTTTTACCCGAATAGTGGTCCGGGATCGAATTTCCACAGGGAGCTAGTAGTGGAGTTGTATTGTCTGTCTAGCCTAGAGATGCGGTTGTGCTTCTAATGTCACTTCAAAAATTTTTGGTTTTCTTTATTTTTATAACTACTATTATAAACCTAATGATTAAAACTAAATTATGCTAGGAGAATATTGCTAAGTTGTATTTAATATAGAGAAAG
>MU755188.1:8955-27383 GCA_026770625.1 Nicotiana glauca
CATGTTCTTAAACGACGTTCACTTTCTTAAATAAATAATAATTGACAAAAAGTGGTAAATAACTTTAAAATTGCACTGTAGGTTGACATGTATTAAAATCAATTTTTAGCCAAATATAGCAGTTGAGCGACCGTGCTAGAACCACGGAATTCGGGAGTGCCTAACACCTTCTCCCGGGTTAACAGAATTCCTTATCCGGATTTCTGGTTCGCGACTGTAATATAGAGTCAAACCCTTTCCTCGATTCAGAATTCAAATCGGTGACTTGGGACACCATAAATCTCCCAAGTGGCGACTCTGAATCTTTTAATGAAACAAATCCCGTTTCGACTGTCCTTTAATTGGAAAAACTCATTTTTATTATACCCTTCCCCGGGGTGTAGTAAAGCCGGAAAAAGGAGGTGTGACAATCACAACTGACCCTATGTACTCCGTAAGTGTCGAGCCTAACCTCAACAAAATAGTGACGAGGCTATGACAAGATACCCATGTAATAAACCTGTGCAGATAACAATATACGTACAAGATAACAACAAATAAAGGCTAAACATGTACTAATGGGAGGGGGACATGCTAAAGGGGGTACAAGATACGAGAAATATAGCAGGAAATGATAACAAGAACAATCAATATGACTTTAACCAGTAAAAACAAATAAGCACAATGAAGAAAAACTAGACGGCATCACTCTTCGTGCTTTTACTCTAAACCTCACAATGAAACAATAATATTGAATGTAATCACCCTTTGTTCTTTTACTCTCGCTTTCAGTATAAATCAATAAATACGACACTACATCACCCATCATACATTAACACACACAATATGGCACGGCATCACCCTTCATGCATTAATACTCACAATATAGCACGACATCACTATTCATGAGTTAACACTATCCCTAACCATAAATAATGAATAGATAATAATGAGGAGGCAGGATGAACAAGAACAAATTTTACTTAAAAAATGGTTCCACAATACCAATCTCAACTTTAGAACCGATACTCAATTATCACAAAAGCCCATAAACAGGGTAAGAATGATCAATTTAACAAGTAGCTAGTCTAAGCATGGATAACATGATCAAAGTAGGCAATGATTACAAGGAACAAGTCCCACCCGCATGCTTTAATCCGACAACAACGCATAAGTACTTATCACCTCACATATACATTGTACCCAAAATCTCAACATATAGCAAATAGACAAACAAGTCCTAATCCCTCAAGTCAAGCTTAACCATGACACTTACCTCGCTCCAATGATCAATTCAAATCTCAATCACAACTTTACCTTTCAAACAAGCCTCCGAACCAGTAGAATCTAGCAAATTACCAATCAAACGATTAAAATTAAGCATTATTAACTACCCATAATTGCAAAAAAAAATTTAGATCATTATTAAAAATGTTAACAAAAGTCAACTCCCGGCTCGCTTGGTCCAAACTCGAAATTTGAATCAATATCCGATCACCCATCCACCCCCGAAACCGCTGCTATGTAATTTGTTTTGGAATCGGACCTCAATTTGAGGTCTAAATCCCATTTTTTAAAACTCCCTAATTCTACCCAAACTCCCAATTTCTCCATGAAAACACTAGATGTTTGGTTGAAAACTTATGAAATGTAATGAAAGATTGAAAGAAAATAGGTTAGAATCACTTATCAATGATTTGGGGAAGAAAAGTTCTTTGAAAAATCGCCTCTAGAGTTTTCTAGTTTTGAAAATTTGAAGAATGAACAAAAATCTCGTTTCTCAGCTATTTGATCAGCCACAGATGTCGCATTTGTGACCTGGGGTTTGCAAATGTGAACGAATCTTTGCAAATGCGAAAAGTGACCCTTCCTGCTGCCTTCACAAATGCGAACAAAATGTTCGTAAACGCGGACCTGATGGGTTCGCAAATTCGACCCCAAATCTCACAATTGCGAAAGTCCACCCGCAACCCACTGCTCGCAAATGCAATGTTACCTTCACAAATGTGTGGCTTGCATTTGCGAGCCAGGCCTCGCAAATGCGAAGTCTGCAGATCTGATGCACCGACAATTCATTTAAGTTCAAAAACTCTCTATAGCTTATCCGAAACTCACCCGAACTATCAGGGGTCTAAACCAAATATGCACACAAGTCTAAAAACATCATACGAACTTTCTAGCGTGATCAAATCGCCAAAATAACACCCAGAACTACGAATTGATTATCAAATCGAAGGAGATTTTCAAGAAAACTCATGAACTTCTATTTTCACAACCGGACGTTCGAATCACGTCAAACTGACTTTCTCACCAAATTTGACAAACAAGTCATAAATATAGTAATGGACCTATAGCGGGTTTCGGAACCAAAAGACAAACCCGATATCAATAAGTCAAATATTGGTTAAACTTTCAAAGTCATTAAGCTTTTAAATTTTTAAATTTTAATAAAGTGCAATAACTTAGGCTAGGGACTTCCAAATTCGATTACGGACATACTCTCAAGTCCAAAATCACGACACGGATCCACCGGTACTGTCAAAATACGAATTTGGGTCTGTTTGCTCAAAATGTTGACCGAAGTCAACTCAATGAATTGTAAGGAAAAAATTTTATATTTTTCTCAGTATTTAATATAAAAGCTTACTGGAAAAATACCTAGACTGTGCACGCATATCGAGGTGTGCTAAGATGATGTATTTAAGGCTTCAAAGCACAAAATTAGGTTCTATAGCATAAGATGACATATCGAATCATCACCGTTTTGTAGATTTTATTCTCTTACTAGAGATATAATACTTGAATTGGCGAAGGTTCATGCCCAAATTTTTAGCAAAAGGTAACTAATAGTTTTCCCTCGAAGCAATCTAAGAGCTTAACAGTTAAATTTTCTATCTAAATATTTTTTTGGAATTTGTCCAATAAAAAAGATATCATGTGCAAATCTTCAAATCTTATATCTTATGCAAGATAGAAACTTTATTTAATGGAAAAGATTGTGTGCATATTATTAGAATTATTATTAGTAATCTTAAAGATTCTATAGGGTTGTTATTGAGGGGCAATTTTCCAAAGAGCGTTATACTATAAATATAGTTGTTGTTGTTATAGGCAAAAAAATTATTATAGAGATGTAAAATATAGCTGTAAAATTTAATTCTTCGGAAAACTTAGGTTTTGTAGTGAATGACTACTATATAGAGGTCTGACTGTATGCACATACTATCTTCTCTCACCATATGAATTGTGGATGGTTGCGTAGGATTCCTTCATCGTTAACTAAAAGTCCCTAATTCTAGTTTGAGAATGATCAAAATTTGAGAAAAAATATTTATTTTTAATGAATTCTAATTAATTGGACCTCAATGTAAATACGAATATTCATGGAAAAAAAATGTCTATTACCTGCACTATCAGACAATTATCTTTTTTTTACCAATCGAAAAAATAGTGATGGTACCAATTTGATCATGACAGGTGTTTCGTCTTTGCCTAACCGTCCAATATATTAAATCGAAATTATTATTTGTGGGCCTATGTCAATTTAATTTCAGGAAAACGAGACACCACATCCACGATTTTTATTGTGACCTTTCTCTTCCTGTTAATTGTAATCCTCTTTAGCACCATTTGTCCATTTCCTTTTGACTCAAATATTCCAAATCTGGTAAATTTTAACGGCTCTTCCGAAGTCCTTACACTCATTATTAGTCAATAATCCCACGAGCTTCACGCTAGCTTTTGACCAGAAATCGTGATCACCGGCTGCAGCCGGTTCCCGGTTGAGCCTATCGTTATCGTCAAATGCTATCTCCGGTGGCCCGTCTACATCCAACCGGCACTTGCCACGTATTCACTTAAGCCCCTCTTATCTCAATTTGTAGGTCACATTAATCTGATAGTCATAAAAAATAATAGTACACCGTTAGTGCATCGAAGGTAATCCCCTTTGTATAAGGTCGAAATCGGGCTCGCATACTGAACGACATACCGGGCTCGGAATGTGAGGGGTTGAGAACCAACCACAAGTCCCATCAGACTATATCTCGAAGTCAGAATGTCCGTCCTCGATAATATTGAGTACATGACCCCGGAACCGACCCCGACCCCGACACCGGCACCGACGAACTTGAGAAAACTTTGTCTAAACAACCAACAGGAGACCGACATAACGGAAGGTCAAAATATCCGTGACTGATCAGATATCATGACAGAAATCTCGGCACATTCAATAAGGGACCGGCAAATAAGGAAATCAGGAGATTTTTACCATTTATAGAGTTGTACCTAATACAAGGCTCCCTACTATATAAAGGGGGTCATTATTTGTAAAGACATTGTTACACACATCCCAAATCAATATAATATTATCTTATGTATGTGATATCCTTTTAATTGCATCCAGTTCAAGTGAGACTCACTTTTCAAGGCTATAATTGTTTCAAGTCGCATGGTTTGAATTTATTTTATCATTGTTCAGTTTAGTTACAATTCAATTTATCGCTTTGTGTCATATTAATCCATGTATCCTTAAAATTACTTACAAATTTAATTGTTATTCGGTTTTTAGGGTAAACAGTTTCGCGGCCACCATAGAGCTAAGGATAATAGTGGTTATTTGATACAAATTTCTATAACACACACTATTTTACACTTGTCTTTGAAGTATCTGATTTCAAGTTCAAGCTCAAAATGTCAAACTCAACATTAGCACCTATACATGTTGATAGTGAGTCTAGTCACCACAATGAAAATAACAACATAGCACCCAGTATTGAGGTATCGCCCGTTGATCCCATCAGAATTCTAGTTGCGAACTCATTGAATGCCAACTTGCATGTGGCTATTGACACAAACCTGCCTATTAACCCTGAAAGTAGCATCGTGGAGGAGCCCGATCGACAGCACAAAATACTCAAAATAATGGAGGAGATGGGATCAATCAACGGATGATCTTAGAAATGTTACAGGCTCAACAGGCGGAGATAGCTCAGGTTCAAAACCAAAGTCGCACACCGTCTCGGGAAATCACCCATAAGGAAGAACCGGTCGCGGAAAAGTCGAATGAAAATGAGTCAGGTACCAACCCCGAGATTATAAAAATGCTCGAGAAGCGGACGAAATAGATGGAATCAGAGGAGACGAAAATCGAAGCAAGCGACAAAAATATGGAAACCTACAATTCTAGGGTCGACCAGATCCCCAGAACACCACTGATACTAAAAGGTTTGAATTCCAAGAAGTTCATACAAAAACTTTTCCCTCCAAGTGCAACTCCAAGGCTGATCCCTAAAATGTTTTGCATGCCTAAGATTCCTAAGTACAATGGATGACTGACCCAAATGATCATGTCATTTCATACACATGGGCCATCAAAGGTAATGACTAGGAGTATGATGAGATCGAGTCTGTCTTGCTGAAGAAATTCGGAGAAACCCTGTTAAAGGGAGCTACGATATAGTATTACAACTTACCTCCTAATTATATTGACTCATTTTCTATGCTTGCAGACTCTTTCGTGAAAGCACATGCTGGAGCTATCAAGGTTGAGACCAGGAAGTCAGACCTCGTCAAATAAGACAAAAGGATATGAGAGGCTTTCGTGTCCTAGTTTCAAATGGAACAGATGGACCTGCCACTAGTCGCCGATGATTGGGCCATTCAAAATTTCACCCAAGGATTCATTGTTCAAAGTTCGGTAGCTTCACAGCAGTTGAAGCAGAATCTAATAGAGTTTTAACTATTACTTTGGCTGATGTTCATAATCGATATTAATAAAAAACCAGAGTCAAAGATGATCAATTGGAGGCGCCTTACGGGTCTATTTATCTTGTTACACCCATCAACAGAGTTAAAATATATATCGACTGTGAACCAAGGTTGAACAGGGATCGGTATCAGCATTACAATAGAGATCGAAGAAGCAGTGGATCTAGGCAGAATTCTATACGAAGTGCAAGGAGAAGTGACTGAGGTCAAAGTAATCGGGGAATCATGAGAAATAACGATTTCGACAGGTCTATCAGGTCTAAGGAAGCACCGAAGTTATTGTAATATAACTTTAACATCGATGATGTCACCATTGTATCAGCTATCGAATGTATCAAAGACACCAAATGGCCTCGACCTCAACGGCCCACCCTAAAGGGATCCAAAACAAATGTGCAAATATCATAGCACTTACAGCCACAGAACAGAGGATTGCCGACAATTAAGGGAGGAGGTAGCCAAATTATTCAAGAACGAGCATCTTCGAGAATTCCCGAACGACGATCCAAGAATCATTTTAGAAATAGGATTCTAATAAACAGACTGAACAAGAAGAACCTCAACACGTCACTAACATTATCATAGGAGGGGTCGATATTCCTCAAAGACCAATGATAAAGCGCACAAAAGTATCCATAACAAGGGAAAAGCGGACTCGAGATTACATACAAGAAGGAACCTTGTCTATCAACGACGAGGATACAGAAGGGATCGTGCATCCCCACAATGATGCATAGGTAGTATCTGTACTCATAAATAAATCTCAAGTTTAGCATGTGTTAATTGATCTAGGTAGCTCGGCTAACATCATCCAATCGAGGGTCGTAGAATAGCTCGGCCTACAAAATCAAATCGTGCCTGCAGTCCAAGTTCTGAACAGATTCAACATGGCAAGTGAAACCACTAAGAGAGAGATTACATTACCGGTGACTGTCGGGACCATCCAGGAAACCAAATTTTATGTGATCGAAGGATACATAAGGTACAACGCCCTGTTCGAGAGGCCATGTATCCACAACATAAGGGTTTACCCTCGGCTCTTCACCAAGTGTTTAAATTTCCAATGACAGGAGCGATCAAAACAATCTACGGGGAACAACTAGCCTTAAAGGAAATATTTGCAGTCGAAGAAGTGATCTTGGTATCAACACTGGCAACAACAAAGGGACCAAGTTCAGATGCAAAGAAAGAGGCTAAATAGAAATTATCGACACCGAACACGATCCATGGATAAACGGGGGACTAGTGAACATGATGATTACGGGGTTCCCAGATCTTTTACTGTCCCTGATGATTCTAACGCCACCAAATAAATGATCGAGAAGCTGGAACAAGTAACATTGATCGAAAGTCCACCCTATCAGAATGTATATCTGGTCACGAGTTTAACCCCTGAGCTCAGGAAAAAACTCATTCAATTTCTTATAGCTAACATAGATTGTTTTAGTTGGTCCTATCTTGATATGACAGGGATCCCACCGGAGATTAGCACTCATATGCTAAGCCTGGATCCTAAATTCTACCCGGTCAAGCAGAAGAGGAGACCTAGTCCAAGATCAAACATGCTTTCATCAAAGACGAGGTATCTAAACTTTTTAAAATAAGGTCCATTCGGGAGGTGAAATATCCGCATTGGTTAGTAAACGTAGTGGTAGTCCCTAAAATGAGAAACAAATGAAGAATGTGTGTAGACTATAAGGATTTTAAATAAGTCATGTCCCAAGGACGCTTTCCCTTTGCCCAAAATTGATTACATGATCGATGCCATGGCCTGCAATGAGATCCTCAATTTTCTCGACGCTAATTTCGGGTACAACCAAATACGGATGAACCTGGTTAATCAGGAATAAAACCTCCTTCTTCACGAAGTACGACACATACTATTATAACGTAATGCCATTCAGATTAAAAAATGCCGGTGCTACTTATTAACACGTAGTAAACCGAATGTTCGAAGAACAAATAGGGAAATCCATGGAAATTGACATTGACAATATGTTGGTTAAGTTCCTGCGAGTAGAGGACCATTTAAAGAAATTTTTAGAAAACCTTCAGCATATTGAAAAAGTACAATATGAAGGTGAATTTGGAGAAATGTGTATTCAGAGTCGGTTCAGGCAATTTCTTGGGCTCAGGGAATTCAACCAGGGAATCGAGATCAATCCCGACAATATCAAAGCTATCAAGGATATCACGGTGGTGGATAACGTGAAGGCCGTACAAAGTCTAACTAGGTGTCAATGATAAGAGTCAATGATTTTTCTTGCTACTAAAGAAGAAAAACGACTTCTTATGGACCCCGGAATGCCAACGGGCCTTAGAAGAACTTAAGAGATACCTATCGAGCCCACCACTGCCCAAAGGCAGACGAACAACTATACATGTACTTGGCAGTATCAAAGATATCGATAAGTTGAGTTCTGGATCGGGAAGAGAAAAGTTACGCAATTTCCAATTTACTATTTCAGCACGACCCTGGGTGAGGCCAAAACTAGGTACACTTACCTAAAAAAATTAGCGCTCACATTGTTAAGAGCCTCTAGGAAACTAAAATTATATTTTCAATGCCATCCTATATGTGTTGTGACTACTTACTCATTACGAAATGTAATGCATAAACCCAAACTCTCGGGACGATTGGCCAAATAGGCAGTGGAAATCAGCGGGTACGATATTGAGTATCGACCCCGGACAACCATTAAATCTCACATTTGGCAGATTTCATGGCTGAATTCATGACGGCCCTAATACCCGAGGTTGAAAGAGAGTTATTGATAAACTAGTTGATATCTTTGAGAATTTGGACCTTCTTTACAGACGGTGCCTCGAACGCAAAAGGGTCTGAACTTGGCATCATATTGAAGCCACCATATGCAATGTAGTTAGACAATCTATTAGAACTGTAAAATTGAATAACAATGAGGCAAAATATAAGGCCATGATTGCAGGTCTCGAACTAGCCAAAATCTTGGGGGCGGATGTGATCGAAGCTATGTGCGACTCTCTCCTTGCGGCGAACCAAGTTAATGGGACATTCGAAGTCAGAGAAGAACGAAGGAAAAGGTACCTACATAAGTTGAAGGTACCTTTACATCCGTTCAAAGAGTGGACTTTGCAGCACGTACCTCATGATCAAAATAGCGAAGCCAATGCCCTTGAAAACTTAAGGTCTCCGGTCGAAGACAATAAGCTCAACTCGAGGGCAGTCGTACAACTCATGAGATCGGTAGTGGAAGAAGGTCACACTGAAAGAAACTCTACAAGCTTGACTTGGGATTTGAGAAACAAATATGTAAAATATTTGAAGACCGAGAAACTAACCTCGGATCCAAAAGAATCGAGGACCCTACGCACAAAGGCATCCCGATTCAGCTTTTCCGAAGATGGAACCTAGTTTAGAAGAATGTTCGATGGCCCACTAGCAATGTGTTTGGGACCAGGAGATACTGAGTACGTTCTAAGGGAAATCCATGAGGGCACCTGCAGAACTCATTCAGGTGTCGAATCATTGGTTTGAAAGGTGATCAAAGCCGACTATTACTAGATTGACATGGAAAAAGACGCAAGGAGTTTGTACAAAAATATGATGAATGCCAAAGACATTCTCCAATGTTTCACCAAATCGGTAGCTGCTGCATTCGGTCATGTCACCGTGGCCATTCATGAAGTGGGAATGTCCATTGTTGTCCCTCTTCCATGGGCACCCGATAAGGCTCAATTTATATTACTTATGACTGACTATTTTTCGAAGTGGGCGGAAGCCCAATCATACGAGAATGTATGGGAGAAGGAATTCATCGTTTTTATTTGGGACCACATAATATGTCAATTTGGAATGTCGTCTGAAATCATGTGCGACAACGGGAAACATTTTATTGGCAATAAAGTGACTAAATTTCTAGAAGACCATAAGATCAAAAAGATCTTGTCAACACCTTATCCCCCTAATGGGAACGGACAAACAGAATCAACCAACAAAACCATACTCTAAAACCTCGAAAAGAGGTTAACCGACGCCAAACAAAAATGGAAGTAAATCCTACCTGATGTCCTATGGCATAACATAAGACCTCGAGTCCATTATCGGGGCTACCCTATTCTCGCTGGTATATGACGCCAAAGATTTAATACAGGTTGAAGTAACTGAACCAAGTACTAGACTCCGATATGCAACAAAGGAATCGAATGATGAGGCTATGAGTACGAAGCTGGAGCTATTAGATAAAAGGCGCGAAGCCACCTTCGTCCAGTTGGCCGCACAAAAACAACGGATCGAAAGATATTACAATCGAAAGGCCAACCTTCGACACTTCGATATATAGGACTTAGTACTAAGGAAGGTCACACTAAACACCTGGAACCCGAATGAAGGGAAGTTGGGGTCGAACTGGGAAGGACCGTACCAAATTCTCGAGACACCGAAAAAGGATCGTACAAACTCCGGGCAATGAATAGTGAACAGCTACCGAATAACTAAACATAACCCACTAAAAGCGATACTACTGCTAAGGTATGATCCCATTCATTTCTTTTTTTATTTATTTTTGAACTAACACTTGCAGATAACCAACAAGAAGCGGTATAGATTTTTAGGTCTGAAACATACATTGCACTCTTTTTTCCTTGAACAGGTTTTATCCCAAATGGGTTTCCCAGCAAAGTTTTTAACGAGGTAATAGTGGATCATGCTAACTTAGAATAGGAGGTCGGTCATGAACCGGTGTCAAAGATTGCATCAACAGTATCCGAGGCTTCTCTTTATAATCAACCTCGAATACTGGGGGCCATTGCCTCAGATATCGATTTTTGAAAGGAAAGAAACTTCGTGATTAAATAGTCTCGATAGATAAGATTTATTGTAAGGACCAAATGGTTAAATGAACCATTCCTGCATAGACTGCTCGAGCCTTAACACAAAGCATGTACACATGTATAATTATTATACACAAGAATAAAAAGAAATCTCTTCCTTGCGGGTAAATATCTGGTCCTTTTAAAAAAATCTTGCATTTCTCAAGGAATTCCCTACATCTGATCCTCTAAAGGTAACGAGCCCAAGGATCATCTTAATTCGAGTTCAAACAATCACTCTTACTCGGGGACTACCGTCCAAGAACAAACTCGGATGGTTCGGGCTGTCGGAACTCGGGGGCACAAGACCTATTAGGCAAAGCACCCGAATTTTAAAGGCTACGGCCATTCCCACTCGGGGACTGTTTATCCTAGGCAAGCTCGGATAATTTGAGGTGACCAGCAGGCTAGGCAACACCGAAACAAAAAAGGCTATGCCCAAATTAAAATGGCTCGGAAACGTCCGAGACCCGTATCAAAAATAACAAGGCCTCAAAATCTATTAACCAGTTTTAAAATCTACCCTCAGCAAACTATAATCTAAGAAAGGATAAATACTCTGGAGAAAAAAATTCGGTCACACTAAAACCCTACGATGCCTTAAAAATAAAATAATGTTGAAGGCAAGGCTTGTTCGAACCTCTGAGCATAACCTAACTATTTCATGCTAAGGCATTTTAATTTTTGCAAATATAAATGACAAAGCAAAGAACTTAGAAATTGCTGAAGAAAAAAAAAGGCTTTATATGCATATAAAAAAAATTCTTACCAGAGCAAAAAGAACCTTGATACAAATTATTTTGAGAGCCCAAATGGCCTCAACCAAAGGGTAAAACAAAAAGTGAAAAGCAAAAAAAACATTTACAAACATCCTAAGTGTCCTAGTTTTCGTCGGGGGCCGCCTCGTCACCCTCGGGATATCCTCCGCCTTCGGACTCGCTTAAACCCTAGGAGTCATCATCATCCTAGGGATAAGCAAGCCTTTTAGCCTCGGCTTTGAGCAACTTGGCACTCTCGATTTCGGCCGATAAGTCTAAACCTCAAGTGTGAATTCCCTTGAAGAGAGCAATTTCACATCCTCAATGATGTCCTTTGCTTGAACCTGAGCTGCCTCGGCATCGGTCTTGTAAACGGCTACCATCTCGTTTGTATCAACTTTAGTTACTTTGGCCTCCGACTTGACCATTTCAAGCACCTTGGCCAGATCCTTTCAATCGGAGACGACAAAATTCAGCTGGGACTAGAGCTCCTCGATTTTCTTAACCTGCACCAAGGACTTATCCTTTACGGCTTGAATTTGGATCTTAGCTGAAACTAGTTGCGCCCGAGCGGTATCCTTATCTGAAGGTAGGTGATCCATGTTCTTTCCATTATTATGCCTTGGCCTTTACCGCATCCACCTTTGCCCGGAGTTGTCCGATCTGGTCAAGTTTCTGTTGGACCTGCGAGTTCGGACCATGAGACACCGTATCAGACTCATCGTCTCTAGCCTCAAAAACTCTCCTTACCTTCTCGACCAGGTTGGCATGCTCCTTCCGAACCGCCTCTAACTCAGCTTGGAGTTTCTTGACCTCCCCTTCACGTTGCTCACTGAGAAGTTTGTAAGCATCCTTCTTCTCAATGAGCCCTCGAATTTTGGCCTCATCTTGGGTTAACTCTTCTCTATATCGGAGAAAGTTCTCGTGATGAAACACCGAGGCTTACAAACATAAAGGAAAGAGTTACATTTTTTTATGATTTAATCTACGTACATAATAAAAGTCGTCAAGAGACATTCAAAATTACTTCGTTTAATGCATGTTGGGCTTCGCTAAACAGGCAAGGCGCGCCTACCTCATTCGTCTTTGCTTGATCATCTTCGATCACCAAGCACCGAAGATAACTTGCAACCTCCACGGGGGAATATAGGACCCGAGCATTCTCCGAAATAAACATAATAATTGACCTCTTCCGGTCAAGATCTACACTTGGAGTTGGGAACTGATTTACTAGTTTTGGACTTGAAGAATGTCCGTTGGTTCCCGAAGACAGACTCTTCTTTGGTACCGGTAAGTCACCTAAACCAGTGACGTCCTCTGAGGTAGTGGAATCTAAATCTTCAAAAAATTTGTGAAAGGGGTTCGCCACCTTTTGGGGCCCCTTATTTGGATGTCCATTCAGTGTCTGGGCCTCGTTGATCATGGAATTAGTAAATAAAGGCGACTCAGAGAGATCTATCACCCCAAGTGCATCCTTCGGGGCATTATCATCTGCTCGAGAAGCACCGGTCGCAGTCTTCTTGTTGGCCTCCCTGGCTTGAGGCAAAACGACCTCGGCTACGGCCCCATTATCGCCCCCTAGTTTCAGGCAGTTCGGTGTCGCCTCGCATGTGGTCCACTAGTTGGAAAGCTTCTTCTTATTCTTCAGACTTATCCCTCAGCCGATGGAGTGAGTATGACGGGAGCTCTCGGGCACTAGTGCTTTTTTTGGATTTGCGTACCATCGTCCTTTTTGGTTTTTTTCTTCTCCGAGTTCGGAGAAATAAGAGCCCTTTTTCTCTTCTTCTCCTCACCGTGCCTCGGAGTAGGGGACTCGGCGGGGCAATCCTCGTCACTAAATGGAGGCTTCATGGCAATATCCTTAGAAAGACGTGCAAAGAATAAATAAAAAGAAATAAGTAAGAACTCAGCAGCACAAGGAAACCCAAGTGTTGTTCACTTAGAAAGGAAATCTCACCGTGAGAATAGGACTCCTACCGATCCTTCGAAAGTTCGCGCCATGCGCGCTTGGAATATGGTTTTTGTGCAATAATGCCCTCGACCCACTCCTTGAGTCGAGGGACCGCGTTCGGGACCCGAGAAATAGCTGCATCTCAACCAAAACACCGATATGAAATAATGAAAAAAGAGTAAAAAATAAAATCTTGGGAAAAATGAAAATTTTCTTACGTTTTGTGTTCCACTTCTCGTGGAACAACATGTGCTCGGCTGGGATTTGGTCCGAGGTCCTCACTCGAACAAATCGGCCTAGCCAACCTCGATCCTAATCTTCATCAATGCTCGAGAATAGTGCTTTACTAGCCCTTCGTGCAATTTTAATCAGTCTCCCCCCTCCCCCCCTCTCCCCAAAAAAAATTAGGGATTGTGGCGCATAAGGTAGTCGACAGTGAGCATCCCTCGATCTTGCTCACAAAAAACCGGAGAAGCATGACGATTCAACAGAACGAAGGGTGAACTGGGCCAAGACACACCTCGTACCCTTTGTAGAAATGGATGATTATCAGGTCTAACGGGCTCATCGTAAAGGGATAAGTATACACACTTAAGTATCCCTCTACGTGGGTTGTGATGTCTTCATCTAGACCGGGAACGACCACGTCTTTACCAACCCAGTTGCAATCCTTCTTAACCGTAGGGAGAATGTCTTTGGTAATCGAGCAGATGTACCTTGACACCCTCTCGCCCCGACCTGGTACGACAAAGGTTTTTCAACCTTAATATCGGCATTCACCAAGCATCAGCCAGGAATGAACGTGCTAAGAGGATGTTCCATCGCTGGTTCCTCGCCGGCCGGCCGTGATGTAGAAGTAGCTTCTTTTTGGGGAACCGTTTTTGAGGTATTTGCAATTTTTTCTTAAGGATGGAGGAAAAAAGAAGAAGAGGAGGTTAGAGCGGTAAGCTTAAATGACTTGAAATGGAGACAAACAAAATCCTTCAACAAAGATCTCAAGAAATTAGAGTATAATCGCTTGAAATTGAAGAAATTGCAAAGAAGCAAGGGTAGAAAGTTTTAAAAGAAGTTTGAAAGTAAAGTTTGAATGGATAAGGAAGGTGGTATTTATAGTTTTCAAACGGCAGTTCAAATTCAGAAGTGGTCGACCGGCGACTGACAAGCATTTAATATTGTTGAGACGTGACTGATAAGACCTTTCGTTCATTTTGTCGTTTATGACACGGGAGTATCGGGGTGGGAATCGGAATCTTATATCATTTCTCGTCAATTACTCTCCGAAAAATGAGGGGACTATCTGTATACGGTCGAAATCAGGCTCAGATACTGAACGACAGACTGGCCTGGAACATGAGGGATTGAGGGCCAACCCAAGTCCCGTCGAACTAGATCTCGAAGTCAGAATGTCTGTCCTCGAGAATATTGAGTTCATGACCCCAGAATCGACGCCGGCGCCGACGAACTCGAGGAAACATTGTCTAAACAACCAAAGGAGATCGAAATAACGGAAGGCCGAAATATCAGTGGCCAGTCAGATATCACGTCCGGAATCTCGGCACATATCAATAAGGGACTGGCAAATCAGCGAATCGGGAGATTTTTACCATTTATTGAGTTGTACCTAAAGTAGGGTTCCCCTACTATATAAATGAGGTCTGATTATTTATAAAAGACATTGTTACACATATTCCAAAGTAACAAAATATTATTTTCTTTCTGTAAGCTACTGTTCTTCTGTGTCTGATATTGTTTGAATTACATTCAGTTCAAGTGAGACTTACTTTTCAAGGCTATAATTGTTCAAGTCGCACGGTCTGAATTTATTTTACAATTGTTCGCTTTAGTAACAATTCAATTTATCGCTTCGTGTCACATTAATCTACATATCCTTAAAATCACTTACAAATTCAATTGTTATCCTAATTCGATGGTAAGCACCTTTTTAATAGGTTCAAGTCAATGAGTCATCAACAAGATACTTTAGTTCGATAAAATCTAACGGCCCGGGCGTAGTAGCTAAAAATATTTGGCAAGGGAATTCCTAATTGCGTACTCTTCAGGAAACAGGTAATTTGTATTTGGTGAATATATTGACTCTTGAGGAGACTTCATATATAATACTACTAGGGAAATACTAGAGGTTTATAGTGTTGTGATAGATATTTCATTTTATATATTTTTGGTAAAGATTTGCTGAACCAAATCATTCGTCATCTGTCAAATCTTCTACTATAAGAATTAGTAATAAGTTATATATTCTTTAGTTTTATTAGTTTAACTCTTCCATTATCATTTTATTTTATACTTACATAAAAGAAGGTGCCCGTTTCAATTTGTAATGGTATTTGGTGTTCCGTAGGGCATTACGAGTTAGGTAGGTAATTATACCAAGGTTTGGTGAAACCTAGATACCCACTTGCTACTACAGGAAACATTACACCTCATTTATTGGAGATTGAAATTAAAACCTAAACCTAGATGTCCCACTTGCCTGATGCCTCTAAAGGAAAGATAATCATATTTCGTACCTTGGAGAAAGCCTAATGTGTACAAATTACGTAGAATAATGTCAACTAGGCCAAGATGGCGACGGTTTACAATGTCACTCGTGTACATTAATAGTAACTATTTAAAATAATTATTGATGAGATGTGCAATTATTTATATTCTTCTGTACTTGAGTCGAATATTTTTTTAATAGTCGGGAAAAGAAAAGAACTTCAAGGAGATTAAGATACCAAATTAAGAATTGTGAAAGGCACGCCAATTCATCATAGTGGAATCAGAAACATAGATCCAAAGATTAGTTTAGTTTAGCTTTACGTATAATATCCATTCCTAAAAGTTAAATGAATTCACATAACAGTGAAAGTTTATCTTTTCTTTTCTTTTTCCTATGTTTATCACATGCCAAAGTCAGAAATTTGGCTCCTCGGAGGAACCACTAAACAAAATCTGCCCCTATGTCTATATTATTGTGTATAACAAGGGGGGGAGGGGGGGGGGGGCGCTAACCTTAAAAATTAGTCGATTGTATGTTAATTAGTCGATTGTGATACATACATCCTTAATTGCTCTTATTTGTTTAAATGGTAACACAGGAAAAGGTTGTATACTGAATTTTTGAGTCTACAGACTGTATTTGAGAACAAAGGAAGGTAGTTGAGAGTTTCCTTATTTTCTTTATTGAAAGTATTACTATATTAAAAAGCTAGATCTTCCCACTTGTTTTATGATTTCGAATCTTTGAAAACAGAGTGCATGTTAAGGTATTCTTGTTTCAACTTCCAAGGTTCTGACTATTACTCGGCTCACAATAAGTATCTAATTTACTTTTAGCATGTCCATTAAGAAAATACTAAATTTTATATAAAATTACCTAGTATGATTAAACTACCCTTATTTAGCAAGTTAATGTGATGAGAGAGAGATTTTTTTAGGGATATGCACATAAGGGTAAAAGAGTAAAAATAAATTGAATTTTTTCTTGATTACCTAACTAGACATTATTTTGGACCAAAATCAAAAAGTAAATTGAACACTTATTCTAGACGTAATAATTTACACACAGGTAGTTGAATTAACTAAACATAACCGTAGAAAAGTTAAGCCTTAAAACTAGGTGGATTGTCACATGTCATGCTAGTGTATGGGTGTCTAGATAAACTGATAACCTAAGATATTAAACTTGTCTCTTATTAATTGACAAAGAAGCAATATTGTAATCAACAACTCAGCACTTTGATCCTCAACAGCCATGAAGAATCTGTAAATGCTACTGTGTTAAAACACAAAATCAGAAAATTGTTAGAAGAATAAAAAAAACTGAAAAAACAGTAGAGATTAAGAAATATTTCAAGTCCACAATTTGTTTGTGCGTCCTTAAGGAATTTTAACCCCTCACACGTTGCTAAGGTAATGGATTAAATCCTCCCAGGATACAACGGAATAAACCTTCCTGCAACAATGGCAATACAAATGGCAGGATACCAACGAACTTAAAGAACGGAGCAAAATCACACTTACGAATTCGAGAGAGAGAGATTGCGAATTAGAATTCAGTATTTTCAGAAAGAACGAAGTTCTGTAATATTTTTTGGTGTGTTAAAAACGAAGTCATGCCTCAGAATTTATAGGCAATTATTGGAAGAGGTGTGATGTCTGTTCTGGAAAAGGTGCCTATTCAGGAATTTCGCGTCCTGCCGCGGTTACGCCAGGACCGCTATATTTCTGAATCTTCAGCAGTGATCTGACATTTAATTAATTATTAAATAATTAATTAAATAAATTTTGTCCAAAAAATAATCTTATCGATCGATCATTTGACAAATCCAAATCCAAATCCAAATCCGAAGCCGAGCCGAGCGAGCGACGACGACGACGACGACGACGTGAGAGTTCATTCTCTTCAACTCCTTTTAAGAGCTTTAAGAAGTGATTCTATATATATACACACAAATGTAGTTGTCCCTCATCAATGAGGGACAAAGTGCAAGACAAAAGCTCACTTCTTCAAATTTTTATTTTTCCCTCCATTTTATTTCCCTCCATTTCCAATTCACACTTTTATACTTTAAAGCCCAATGGCTTAAAAGTCCAACAATCCCCTACATGAATGGGAATGGTTGTATCAAGAAAGATCATAGATGAAAGCTGTGTGATTTGCAAATAAGGATTAGTTGCATCTGGATAAGTAGGTTTCTCTTTGAACTTTCCGTAGTAAACATATGTCGGATATACTCGGTCAATCGGTAGATTTGATATCTTTGAACCGTCGAACTTTAGTGTATACCTAGACAACCATATGTCACACAACCAACCCTTAACCGTCTTTGGTCCTCATTGTTGTATTCGTTTCAGCCATAAACACCGCCTGGTCTCATAAGTGCATAAAGAATTGTCCTTACAGAATTCTCATTGAAGCGGCTTCCACTTCACACTTACATAGGTGATTCCTAAACGTGTAATCCTTTAGATTGACACTATTTGATAAATACCACATCAAACTTAGGTAATCATTAAAGAAATTGTAAAGTTTTATCCTTATTACTGAACATTGTCTTCATCACGAGAAGGGACCAAAGATTTTACTTTGACAATGTTGAACCGGTCAATCACAA
>MU755188.1:28739-60266 GCA_026770625.1 Nicotiana glauca
AATGTCTTTGCTCATTATTAGCATATCATCAACATATAAGCAAACAATGACTATATGATTTGGAACGTTCTTAATGTAAACACATTTGTCACATTCATTAATCTTAAAGTCATTTGACAACATTGTTTGGTCAAATTTCGCATTCCATTGCTTAGGTGCTTGTTTTAGTCCATAAAGAGACTTAACAAGTCGACACACCTTCTTTTCTTTTTCCGGAATCACAAACCCTTCAGGATGGTTCATGTAAATTTCTTCCTCTAGATCACCATTTAAGAAGGCTATTTTTACATCCATTTGATGGATTTGAAGATCATACAAGGTGGCTAACGCTATTAGCATCCGAATGGATGTAATTCTTGTTACCGGCGAGTATGTGTCAAAATAGTCAAGACCTTCTCGCTTTCTAAATCCTTTGACAATAACTCTTGCCTTGTATTTGTCAATAGTACCATCGTCTTTTATTTTCTTTTTGAAAATCCATTTAGAACCCAATATTTTATTACCTGGAGGAAGATCAACCAATTCCCAAGTATGGTTGCTCAATATGGATTCTATTTCACTATTGACAGCTTCTTTCCAATATTGTGCTTCTGAAGAAGACATTTTTTCCTTGAAGGTACGAGGTTCATTTTCTAGCAGGAAAGTCAGAAAATCTGGACCGAATGAAGTAGATGTCCATTGACGTTTACTTCTTCTCGGATTTTCCTCATTAGGCATACCATCTATTAGTTCCTCCCGAGGTCGTTTTGACTTTTGGTAGGTCACTTCACTTTCCTTTTTATACGGATAAATAGTTTCAAAGAATTCAACATTATCTGATTCTATTATCGTATTAACGTGAATCTCATGATTTTCTGACTTATGAACCAGAAACCGATATGCCTTGCTATTGGTTACATATCCAATAAATACACAATCAACCATTTTTGCACCTATCTTAACCCTTTTAGGTTTAGGAACTTGTACCTTTGCTAAACACCCCCTCACTTTGAAGTATTTCAAGCTGGTCTTCCTTCCTTTCCATTTTTTATAGGTAATGGACTGTGTTTTACTATTATGTACACGGTTGATTATTCGGTTAGCTGTAAGTATAGCTTCCCCCCACAAGTTCTGTGGTAAACCAGAACTTATCAACAACACATTCATCATCTCTTTCAACGTTCGATTCTTTCTCTTCGTAATTCCATCAGATTGTGGAGAGTAAGGGGCAGTTGTTTAGTGAATAATGCCATTTTCCAAACATACTTCTTCAAAAGGAGATTCATATTCTCCACCCCTATCACTTCTTATCATTTCGATCTTTTTGTTTAGTTGTGTTTCAACTTCACTCTTGTATTGCTTTAAAGCATCAATTGCCTCATCTTTACTTTTAAGTAAATAAACATAGCAATATCTCGTGATATCGTCAATAAAAGTAATAAAATACTTTTTCCCACCGCGAGATGGTGTTGACTTCATGTCACAAATGTCTGTGTGAATTAAGTCTAAAGAACTTGAATTCCTTTCAACGGATTTATAAGGATGCTTAGCATACTTTGATTCCACACATATTTGACATTTGGAATTAATGCAATCAAATTTTGGCAATACTTCTAAATTTATCATCTTTCGCAATGTTTTGAAGTTGACGTGACCTAAGCGTGAATGCCATAAAGTGTTTGACTCAAGTAAGTAAGAAGAAGCATTAACTTTATTGATAGGAACTGCTATTACATTTAGCTTAAAAAGGCCCTCATTCAGGTAATCTTTTCCTACATACATATCATTCTTACTTAATACAATATTATTTGAAACAAAAATACATTTGAATCCATTTTTGACAAGAAGTAAGGCAGACACAAGGTTTTTGCGAATTTCTGGAACATGGAGAACTTGGTTTACAGTCACTATTTTTCCCGACGTCATCTTCAGCGCAATCTTGCAAACTCCTTCAATTTTCGCTGTAGATGAATTTCCCATGAAAATTATCTCGTCGGGTCCTGCGAGGGCATACGAAGAAAATAACTCCTTGTTATCACAAACATGGCGGGTGGCTCCAGAATCTATCCACCATTCTTTAGGATTTCCTATCAAGTTGCATTCAGACAACATGGCACACAAGTCCTCCATTTCTTCAGCATTTTCAACCATGTTAGCTTGATTCTTCTTCTTCTTATCATTCTTTGGCGCACGACAATCCACGGGCTTATGCGCAGATTTTCTATAGTTGTGGCAATTACCCTTGAACTTTTTCTTGCTTGGGTAATTCTTTTGTCCAGAAGCCTTTTTTCTCGTTTTGTGGCGCCTCCTCAACAATGTTAGTGCTTATTATTGTCGAGTTCCCACATGACTTCTTTTCAATATTTTTGTTGTCTTCTTCTATCCTCAAACGAATAATCAAGTCTTTTAGTGTCATTTTCTTCTGCTTGTATTTAATATAGTTCTTAAAATCCTTCCACAACGGAGGTAATTTCTCAATGAAAGCAACGTCTTGAAAGGCCTCATTTATGACCATACCTTCAGCACCAAATTCATAATTAATAACAAGATAAGTCTTATTAATAAAATTATTGATTCGGATCATACCTTCAGCAAGGATGTTATGCACAATGACTTGTAATTCTTGGACTTGAGTTATGACCGATCTAGTGTCAATCATCTTGAAATCAAAAAACCTTGCAGCCACGAACTTCTTAAGTCCGGCATGCTCATTCTTGTACTTTTTCTCAAGCGTATTCCATAGCGCTTTTGAAGTTTCCATAACACTATAAACATTGTACATGCTATCTTCCAAACAACTCAAAATGTAGTTTTTGCACAAGAAATCAGAATGTTTCCATGCTTCAGTTACAACAAATTGTTCATCATCTGGAGTATTTTCAGCCAGGACCGGAGGATCCTCCTTGATGAATCGCTGCAAACTCAACGTAGTAAGATAGAAGAGCATCTTCATTTGCCAACGTTTGAAGTCGATACCGAAAAACTTTTCGGGTTTTTTTGCTGGTGCCATAGCATGAGCAGGAGTTGAACGGCTTGACGAGGTAGCAGCACTCGTAACAGTAGCACCCGTTCCCGCAACATTTCTATTAGTTTGGTTTTCATTCGTCATTTTTCTGTAGAGTTGGAAACAAAACAGAAATTTCTTAAATCAGTGAAGCTTTGGTATCTTCAAACTGAATACCAAACCAAACATACAACACATAACAATGGTGAAGTTTGTATATACTTCAAACCCGTACGTTTATTATTCCGGTAAAGTTTTGATATACTTTAAACCAGACAGAACAATTATTGGAGTAGAAAGCACGAAAGCTTTAGTCTCCAAACCAGTACACAAAATATAGATAACAGTTTATAATATATATTTCAACACAGAAACGCTAGTATATATAAAATTCCTTAAGCTTGTGAATGTTACTGTGTTAAAACACAAAATCAGAAAACTGTTAGAAGAATAAAAGAAACTGGAAAAACAGTAGAGATTAAGAAATATTCCGAGTCCACAATTTGCTTGTGCGTCCTTAAGGAATTTTAACCCCTCACACGTTGCCAAGGTAATGGATTAAATCCTCCCAGGATAAAACGGAATAAACCTTCCTGCAATAGTGGCCGAAGCCGAAAAATAAATTTTGTCCAAAAAATAATCTTATCGATCATTTGACAAATCCGAAGCCTAAGCTGAAGCCGAAGCCAAAGCCGAGCCGAGCGAGTGACGACGACGGCGCAAGGTTTCATTCTCTTCAACTCCTTTTAAGAGCTTTAAGAAGTGATTATATATATATATATACACACAAATGTAGTTGTCCCTCACCAACGAGGGACAAAGTGCAAGACAAAAGCTCACTTCTTCAAATTTTTATTTTTCCCTCCATTTTATTTCCCTCCATTTCCAATTCACACTTTTATACTTTAAAGCCCAATGGCTTAAAAGTCCAACATAATCTAAGTAGACAACCAATTTGGACAAACCGCTTAATAAACTAATAAGCTCTCAAATGAGTTTGTTCAATTTTTATGATTTCACTTGTATGCAAAATTTACACTATCAATGTATTTTAACTTGTTATTTAAGGTAACTTGCTTTATTTTTCAAGTTACAATCTCACTTATTAAAGGTTCCGCATAGTTATTTTTAGATGACATGGTAGTTTAATTAATTTTTTTTACATTGTTAATGTACAAAAATTAAACTCTCTATCCAATTTAGAGTAGATTCCTCAGAATTTACTGCTAACCATTATGCATGAATCATGCTTCATGATTCACTGGCCTAGTGGCTTCTCAATTCATTGCGCCAGTATAGAAAAAACTTTCAACAAAGCTACACGGCAGTCCCTTCTACCAGCCCAAATCTGTTCCACTACGAGGAATGGTATTTTTTCGTGGGAAAAGTCTCCTCCATCCAATGCAAAAAGGCAGAAGACATACTCTCTCCTCGGCCCATAGTAGGATATCAACCCATTATTAGGTCTACAACATGGGCCATAGACCCAGCCCAACACTAATTCAATTTTGAAAAGACTGATCAACAGTTAGAGAGTTTAACTTTTGGCCAAACACATAGACAGCCCCTTAAAGTTGGTACTGATTTTCATTTTGACACTCCATCGGATGTTCCAATTGAACACTCTAACACATGTTAAAATGGTTCAACTAAACACTTATTGCTGATGTGTCATAGTGTGTGTATCTCACATCTTAGGAGAGCGTGAGTACAAACTTTTCTTCTTGTTTTTACATTACTTGTTCTTATTTCTCCTTACTCCTTTGCTCTCAACAACCATTACGCACCTTTCCAACATAACGTAGTCTCTTCTCCATCGGAACCTTCCATTCTTCACCTCTAATACCATTTTGACTCCCATTTTCCATCATCAGATTTCCCCCATTAACAATTGGATTGCATCAGATATTAACCTTTTCCATTTTACTACTTTTCAACTATTATCATATCATCCATAGACGACTATAGCACTGATCTTTTACCAACACATCTCCACGACATTTTATCCGCCAAACATTATTGCAAAAAATAAAAATCTCACTTCACCCTTTCTCAGTTATCATAGCTCTTTTTGGAATAAGATTTTGTTAGACCTTGGGGCTATTGAAACAGCAGTGCAAACTTCCCTTCTTCACAGCATGAACATCCCCACTTTAAACTTGTTTTTCGGTCAATGAATTAATCATAAAAGTCAAATCAGATGATCATATTAACAAATCAAAGCTACAATTCATGACGATAATTCGACTATGAGTCACCGAGCCTTTATAATTGGATGACATCTCTTCTATACACTAGAGTAAGGAAGTGAAAAGAAAATATCTGGAGAATAGTAGCTTGAATAACAATATTCTCATTCTCTTAGCTTTATCAATGTCATCCAGGGGCACATCCTTTAACCCATTTTTTTGTTTCAAATCTGGCAGATTCTGATGGTGAAACTAAAAGAAAGTTCAAGTCTTCAAAATCTAACATTTATCTTCCACATTCAACTTCCCCATTTTTTTCTTCGAAGCTTTTGGCTTCATATATATATTTGGCAAAAATTCTTAAAGTAGTAGTATGTTTTTCTGGGGGGTTTGGGGAGGGGTGAAAACAGAAGTACAGTGGGGAGTCCGGGAAGAGGATGATGCCATATAGCAGGGAGGGTCCGGGAAGTACAATAACTCGGGGGAAGAGTGGGAGGGGGGAGTCCAGACTACTAAAAAGCCCAAGGGCTACCATAACCCGAGTTCGAGCAAATTCTCACTCGGGGACTATCTATCGAGCCCAAAGGCCACCTTATCTCGAGTTTGAGCAAGTCCTCAATCGACCATCATGCCCAAGGGATACCTTATCTCGAGTTCGAGCAATTACTCACTCGATCATAAAGCCTATGGGCTACTTTTACTTCGAGTTCGAGCAAATCCTCACTAGACTGTTAAGCCTAAGGGCTACCCTAATTCAAGTTCAGATATTCACTCAGTGATTATTGATCAGAAATGGTCAACGACATTACTTACTTTCGGTCCTTACCATTTCAAACCTTGGTCCTTTGAATACAACTTCATAATTTTATACTAAGGCGCATTGACCCTTACTTAAATTAACAATAAAAACAACAGATTCAGAAGCCATGAAAGGGAAAAAGTTCTATATTCATCAAAACCTTTTCACAAGGCACGGCCCGATGGAAGTTCTTTACAAAAGGCCAAAGTGACCTCGACAGAAATACAAAAACCATTTAAAAGCCTAAGTGGCCCGGTCATGTCCGGGAGTGGCACTTACTCCGGGTCTTCTCCACTTTCGGATTCGCTCAAGCTTTCAGGGTCTTCATCATCATCGGGATAAGATAATCTTCCAGCTTCTCCCAACAGGGAAACTGAACCAATGGGAATAAGATCGAGGGAAGTTTACTGGATCGAATAACGGAAAGACGACATAAGCGTAATCGGGCGAGGATCACAGCATAAGTTCCGGCACGTATCAAGAAGAGACCGATTAATTAGCCAATCATGAGATTTCTTACTATTTTCAGAATTGTACCAAGAGAAGGACTCCCCTATTATATAAAGGGGGTTCTAATCATTTTGTAAGGATTATATTCACGGATAATAAAGCAATATACTGTATTTTCTCTCTCTTAAAGCTCTTTTAAGCTCTGCTGTTCAGTTCACACTTTCTTAGCATACTCTATTGTTCGAGGGCGATCTAGCTCGAGGGTCACAGTTGTTCATCACATTGGTTTGATTTATTTTGTTGTTAATTTCTAAAGTTAATTTTCATATTTATCAGTTTGTGCCAAGTGAAATCACATATCCTTAAAACCAACTATAAGTTTAATTGTTATCCAATTATAAGGGTAAACACACACATTAATAGTCGCGTTTTGGACGGTTATTGGCCATTACCGACCTACTTTGGTCGTTGTCTTTGGACGATTTTTTCCGAATTTATAGTAGTGTGTGTATGATGGTTTACAACTTATGATATATTTTGTTAAATATTTAAATTTCTAATTTTCTTTTAAAAACAAAGCAACATGCATGACTTAAGACCGAGATAATTAGATTGTAAATCCTTTGAAGGTGAAAGAGGATATAATATCTGAATAAAAAGAGTAATTAATCTAAAATAGCAACTAGCGCCACTTGGGTGCAACAAATGTTTCAAAATTATTTTTATTCGCAAAGGATGATGACAAAATTTTGACATTTTGAGTTCTCCAAATTAGTATTTTAAAAAGTGGGGCATAAGGCAGGACATTTTACTTAACGTGGGGCAAGACATAAGCAACGAATACGGGGATAAGCTCCATAAATATTTGAATCGAAAGGAACAAAATTATTTGTTTTCAAGATTTTTTCACATAATGTGACTGGTCAAAGAAATATTTATTATATATTTTAGTAATTTTCATTCTAAAAATAAAATTTGACTCATCAAAATCTTTCAGGTCAAAATAGCTACTAAGTGTAATTTTTGTTTTTAATAACATTTCTGTTAGCGCATAAATTAATAAATCAATATAGAGGCAAATAATGACATGTAAATTATTTCAAGACTTAAGATGGATGCACTTACCACACTCTTTTGATTTAATCAACTTTCACTCATGCATGAATATTCAAATTTTTCATGCAAGAAATTCTTTATTTCTTTTACCCCCGGATTTTGTAGAATTCAATAAAAAATTATTTTTGTGAAAATATTATCATTTAATATTTATGAATAATATTAGATAAAAAAAACTATTTTACTCTTTCATTGCCTAAAAGAGAGTGAACTTCTACCTTGATATCCGCTATATTTTCAATTGCATAAACATAAATCTTCTTAAAACTATTGAGAAAATTACAAGTAATTACAGTTGATAAATAAGATGAAGAAAAATAAATAAATATTATTCAAGCTGTAGTGCAGATATCTCGCTCTCTTTAAGAAGATTCAAGCCTACTGCGATAGGATCTTTACCCGTCCAACAGTAACACTATTGACTTGTTCCCTCCATGATACAATAGCCTGACAATGTCCTATGACTCGAACAAACTCTAGACAAGTTGTTGAGTCCAAAACTCCACCAAAATAAACATATTTCTTCAACAATATAATATTCTTTTTGGTAGAGAATATGTCACGACCTGGAATATCCCAATCTCGGGATCGTGATGGCACCTAACATCCACTTACTAGGTGATAAGTGGGAATTTTGACTACTTATTAGCACATTTTACCTTTTGTTTTAGTACAGAAGTATTGAATTGTGTTACCGAAACTAATGAAATTATGCAAATTACATGAATGTTAGAAGTTTGGTCTGCCGAGATAAAATTCGACTAAAAAAGGAGTGTTTTCAAGCAAAAGAAAATAAAGGGCGCAAAAACACAAATGTGAGGCCTGCAGAAGGAATTCTGCGGCTGCAAACCAAGAAGGAAAATCTAGTAGAACTTTCAGCAATGTGCGAAGCGCAGATGAATTGTGCGGCAACAGAACTGGGCTAAGAGTCAAAGATCAGAGAGTATGCAAAAAGACCAAGTCTAGGAGCCTTTTTGAATGCGGACTGCACAAGAAATATGCGACCGTCAGAAGATTGCCTCATGGCTGCTGTCCAGCAATGTGCGGCTGCAGAAGACTACCTCGCGGACGTAGTTCAGAGATGTGCGACCGCAGAACTCTACTTCCTGCCAGCTGAAGAAATTTGCGGATCGCACATGAAATTGTGCGGCCTCAGAACCTTCCAAGGGGCATTTTTGTCTGAGATTTTCAGTCGTGTATATATTGACGAGTTTCACAAAATTAGGTTAAGTATGAACATCTAAAGTTGCTATAGCCGTTTTTCTGTACTAGTTTAGGAAGTTTTACATTATTTTGGTGTATTTACGTTAGATTTCATTATTTTAATCTTCCATTATGAGTTTAATTAGCTTTTCTTTTTTATTTTTTTCAAATCTCATTATAAGTAGCTAGACTTTCAATAGGGCTGTGACCCAGCCCTAGTTTGTAAACCTTATGGGTATCTAATTTAGTGCTTGTTTATGATTGAGTACTGATTATTTAGCTTAGTTCATGCTTCAATTTAGAATTAATAATTGCAACATTGATTCATGCCTATTTGACTTTGTTCAACTTGAGAAAGAGGAACCTAGTCTAGGATAACTTAGCTAACAAGGAATTAGGTTGATTGAGAGATTGATTAACCCAATTAAAGGGTTCAACCTAGAGATAGTAATAACCCGTCTTGAGCTCTTATCAACTGTTTTGGTTGATAACCATTTGGTCTTACAAAATACGGAATGGGCAAAACCACTCTCTGACCGAGAGGTGTTGAGTGAGTAATGTAGAGTTGTGAGCTATAATACACCCCAATCAACAAAATAAGTATTAACGACTTTATCCCATTAGGCAAACACTTAGGTTATGGTCACAACCCCAGTCCTTTTACCCATTTGAAAAAAAAAACCTTAAAAACATTTATATCTTGTCTATTTTCTTTATCTTGCAATTATTAGATTAACAGTAGAAGTAGAAAATAAAACTGTGTTGTGGAAGTACAATCTAGATAACCCATTTCCTTATTTCAAATATATAACCATAACACCCCTCATAACTCCTAGTGGATTCGACCCCGACTCTTACTTGGATATTTATTATTGTATACAACCATTTCATATCACTATTGAGCTGTGTTACGGACGTAATCAAATTTTTCGTGCAGTTGCTGGGGAGTTAAAAATAGTGTTAGCTATATATTTAGGTTTGTTTTTGGACTATCTTCTTTTCCTTCCGTTTTTATTAACTTGTATGAATCAATTTTAGTTATAATTATGGCAACACACAATTAATTCGGAAATATGCCTTTGGGGGATGTGGACGTCAATAATGAGCAAGTTGATGAGGTTCCTCTTGAACCTCAAGCCAATAGAAGAGGCCGAGCGCCTCATGACAATGTCCCCACTCCACTACCACTTCCACCACAAGCGGCTCCACACCGGATGTTACCCAATGAAGGGTATGCTAGTGCAATAGTCGCTCACCGTATTAGGGTAAAAAAATTTAAATCACCAATGTGATGCTCACTTTGCTAGAGCAATGAAGTTTCTTCATCGGTGCTCCGAGTCAAAATGTGTACAAATATTTGAAGGGGTTTGTGGACACTTGTTGGGGGAGCAAACAAACAAATGTCTCTAAGGATGCATTGAGGCTAAGGCGTTTTCTCTTCTCTTTACAGGGGAAAGCTTTAGATTGGTTGGAACGACTACCGAACCATTCCATTCATATTTGGGATGAGTTAGCGGAGAAACTTATTGCTAAGTTCTTCTCTCCCTGGCATATGGCTATACTTCGAGATGAGATTTTGACATTTAAGCAAGAACACAATGAACCACTATACGAGATATGTGAGCTATATAGAACAATGGTCAAGGAATGTGTCAACAACAATATGATGGAAAACGGGATTCAACAAACCTTTTATCGTGGGATTAACACGACTAACCAATGTGTGGTGAATCAACTTGCCAGTAAAATTTTATGACTACGCTTTATGCGGAGGTGTGTGAGATTTTGGATGAAATGGAGGAAATATCATTGGTATGAAAATCCCAAGCAAATGTTCCACAAGGTGATCCGAACATGATTCACCTCCATAAAGATTTGCATGACCTTCGGCAAGCCATTGCCGAATTGACTACTAGTATGAATCAACTAGCAACGACTCAACTTCATCAAGTGCAAAATCCTAAGCAAGTCAATGCCATGGAAGAGGTGAACATGATGGTAAACAAAAGATGGACCAAGGTTCCACAAGTGCAAAATCGAGTGAAGAATTATGTGCAACAGGATAGTGGTTTTGTCACGCCCCAAGCCTGGGGAGGCGTGGCTGGCACCCGGTGCCGTACTGGCCCGAGCGAACCACTCTGTAACTCTTTTTTTTTCCTTCTAACTATCATGGGCCAACATAGGCACAACTTGTAATGTATAACTATAAGTGAAAAAACACTGAATTAATGAACCATATTTCTTATAACATGAATACATATGGGCCGTCAAGGCCTCTGACATACTGCACAAAATAAACCTCTGTCTACAAAGCCTCTAAGATTTTTGACATAAAATGGGACAGGATACCGGCCTACCCATAAGTCTGTAGAAAAACTCTGACACGATGACTCATAGACTCGGCTACACTCCGAATAAGGTGGAGTCTTACCAATCCTTTGCTGAATGCCAATCTCGTCTACTATGAGAGCTTGTCAAACTGATTATCTATACCTGCAGGCATGAATGCAGCATCCCCAGCAAAAAGACGTCTATACGAATAATATACTGAGTATGTAAGGCAGAACGTAAACATAACAATAAATCAACATTAATTAAAGACATATAAGAATCAACCTGAATCGCTGAAGTGCCACCATATATTCATACTTACTATACTTTTACATATAATGCTTCTTTTTAAGACTATTATCCATATCGTGTGATGCATGACTGCCCAACTGATAAGAGGTAACTGTCCGATCGGCCGTCGCATAGTGGTAAATGTATGACTGCCCAACCGGTGGTAAATAATAATACATAACTGCCCAACCGGTGGTAACTGCCTGACCGGCCGTAGCCCGGTGGTAAATGCATGTCTGCCTGACCGGCCGTTGCACGGTGGTAAATGAATATGCATGTACCACTATATTACAAACATTAACTTCTTTATCATATACCTCAGTAGAGACTTAGGAACATCCTTAGACATGCTTGAATATCATTTTACGGGAATGAATAATATAGACATCCTTAACTATTAAGAGTAGAACCACTTATGAAATATCATTACGTTTCCGTATCGTTACTTGGATCATGACAAAATAAAGAAAGATTAACCTTAACATACCCGGACCCCTTAAGCAATTGACACCCGAGCCGCATGAACCAGTGAGATAGAAGGTGGTGTTGTCGACTAGGGAATTATCAGAAGGTCACGTAACTCATCTTTTGTAAATGAGAAATTGAAAAAGGAAACAACATATCTTCATCGAAGAACAAACTGTCTCAAAAGTATGAGAACGACTGAAGAGAGGATCAGCTAATTAGCTCTCTCCATATTTCATTGTGCCAAAACATATTGTGAGTGAAGGAATATTGTGTGGAGTGCTGAATGTTATAAAAGATTTGCCAAGAATGAGAGCACACCCAAAATAAGCAAAAATAGTCATAAATCTTCTAAGTATTATGTTTGAATGGGCGTGGCTCACGTTAGTGGCCACCTTTCAATTTAATTAATGAATCACTTTGTTTGATTTGTGTTGCTGCCACGTGATGTTCTTATCCCAACCATTTTAGATAATTATCAATTTACCCGCATAATTAAGAATTATCTCAAATTACTTAAAATATTACTCACTTTTAACATACTTTATACATCTTACTATCATCGTCATGTGGTACCATATAAAATCAATGCATATACTATTATTTTATTAAAACATCCATGTAAAAAAATACACATATTTTCTCAACTTCTAATTTTTCTAATCTCATATAAAGAGTACAAATTTTCGTATGCTTAATTCTTAGGTAAAAAGATAACCTTCTTTCCTGTGAAACAATAATTTCTATTTTTACAATAAAGAAAATCTCATAACATTTCTCATATTATATATGTGTATAATTTAAAGCATATTCGAAAGTGGTAATATTAATAATTATATAAAATCATATTTTTCAAACTCTTTTTACAAAAATATTCCACTCAAAATACCATATAAAGATATATCTAACAATATCAAGGTTGTTAACTTACGGGGTCTTACAATAACATAGTCACAGCTCCTCTATCATCTTATGAATGATCTTAATCCCTTCAAGCTCATAGGATTACTACGACTTATCCTAATAATAAAGTACGGGATGTAACAGGTTTTGATCAAGATGAATCTTAAAATGAACAAGAAGGGGAGGTGCAATATTTGAACAATTTTCAAGGGCAAAGAAAAGACTTCCAAGGCCCAAACCAACAACAATGGAGACCTCAAAACAATCAAGGCAATTGGAACTCTAACAACCAAGGAAATTGGAGTAGTGGCAACAATAAAGGGAATTGGCATAATAACAACAATCAAGGAAATTGGAGTGGCAATATTAAAGGAAATTGGAGTGGCAATATTAAAGGAAATTGGGGGGGGGGGGGGTTTAACAATCAAGGCGGATGGAACAATAATCAAGGTAACCGGGGGTCGGGCTTTCAAAGGCCCTGGATGTATCAATAACTGAACAACCCGCCTCCTTATCTTCCTATGGTCCAAGATCTTCAAACAATGGGATGGGCGTATTGAGAATATGTTCAAGCAAATGATGGAAAAGAATATCGATTCAGATGCCCAACTTGCCTCACACAACACATCAATCCGCAAATTAGAAGTTCAAATGGGGCAAATCTCTCAAGCTCTAAATACTCGTCCTCATGGGGCATTACTAAATGACGTAGTGGTAAACCCAAAGGGTGGAAACAACATGGGGTATGCCATGATCGTTACGACAAGAAGTGGAAGAGGTGGGAATGCACCTACCTCAAGTCAAAGACAACTTGTGGATGATGAGCAAGTGGTACAAGAAGAGGAGATCCCGAACAATATGGTGCAACCTAATGATGAGGTTCAGATTGATATTGATGGTAGTGTGGAAGAGACTCAAAAGGAGGTGAACCCGTCTAGGGATTACATTATTGACATACCAGAATCAGTAGTGCAATGGGCTAAGGCACCATTGCCGAAGCCTCCACCTCCATACCCTCAAAGACTTTCCAAGAAAAATGGTGAGAATCAATTCAAGAAGTTCACTCAAATGATAAAGAGTCTCTCAATCAATGTGTCATTAGTAGAAACTTTGGAACAAATGCCTGGCTATGCAAAGTTTATGAAGGATCTCGTGACAAAGAAGTGGTTAATGAATTTTGAAACCATCAAAATCACTCATCAAGTGAGTCAAATTGTGCATTCAATGGCTCCTAAGTTGGAGGATCCCAGTGCTTTCACGATTCCTTGTACAATTGGAAGTGCTGAGTTTGCAAAAGCTCTTTGTGATCTTGGGCAAGTATAAATATGATGCCATATTTGGTTTTCAAGACCTTGGGGATTGGGAAACCAGGACCCACCTCTATGAGATTGCAAATGGCCGATCGTACTATGAAGAGACCTTTGGGAGTGATTGAAGATGTCTTGGTCCATATTGATAAATTTATTCTCTCGGCGGAGTTTGTTATTCTAGATGTGAAGTTGATTATAAGGTGTCGATTATTCTTGGAAGAGATTTCCTTGATACGGGGAAGGCTCTTTGTGATGTTAAAGCCGGAGAACTTATCTTCCAGGTTGTTAATGAAAAAGTAATTTTCCATGTGTGTAATTCAATGTCGTAACTGAATAGCAATGCGGTGTGCTCTTTTGTGGATTTGGTGACCGATGTTATTGTTGATGATACAAACTCTATGATTAATGTTGGTGATATGTTGGAGGTCGTCTTGATCAACTTTGATGATGACGAGATGGATGGCTTCATGGAATGTGTAAACTCTTTGCAATGAATGGAGTCGTACAACTATGCAACTCGAAAGTTGTCCTTGGATCTTGAAAATAGGAAACTCCTCCTACAAAGCCTTCTATTGAAGAGCCTCATACCTTGGATTTGAAGCCATTGCCTCCACATCTTTGGTATGAATTTCTTGTTCCTTGTTCTACTTTACTGGTTATTCTATCCTCTTGTTTGACTAACGTGCATGTAGACTCCACACTGGCGGTGCTACAAAAGAGAAAGAAGGATATTAGGTGGAAATTCGGGGGATAAGCCCCACATTTTGCATGCATAAGATCAAATTGGAGGAGGGTGCCAAACCATCTATTGAATATCAATGAGACTCAATGAGGCTATGCAAGAAGTTGTTAGAAAGGAGATTATCAAGTGGTTGGATGCCGGGGTTGTCTACCCCACCTCCGATAGTTCATGCACTTCTCCTATTCAATATGTCCTGAAGAAGGGGGGACATGACATGGTCACCAATGACAAGAAAGAGTTGATTCCTACAAGAGCAGTGACCGGTTGGAGAGCGTGTATGGACTATCACAAGCTCAACAAAGTTACAAGGAAGGATCACTTTCCACTTCCTTTCTTAGATCAAATACTCGATAGATTGGTCGGACATGCTTTCTTGATGGATATTAGGGCTACAAAAAAAATTCTTATTGCTCCGGAGGATCAAGAGAAAACAACCTTTACATGTCCCTATGGTACTTTCGCCTTCAAGTGGATGCCATTTGGTTTGTGCAATTCACCGGTGACTTTTCAAAGGTGTATGATGACTATCTTCATAGACATGGTGGAGGACTACCTTGAAGTTTTCATGGATGACTTCTCGGTGGTTGGAGATTCTTCTGATGATTGTCTTGCAAATTTGGATAAAGTATTGTCAAGATGTGAAGAAAAAAATTTGGTGCTTAATTGGGAGAAGTGTCATTTCATGGTCAAGGAAGGCATTTTCCTTGGCCACTAAATCTCGAAGAATGAAATTGAAGTTGACAAGGCAAAGATTAAGGTGATTTCTAAACTTCCACCTCCAACTTCGATGAAGGGTGTGCAGTGTTTCTTAGGCCACGTGGGTTTCTACTGGCGCTTCATCAAAGATTTATCTAAGGCGGTGAATCTGTTGAGCAAGCTTCTTGAGAAGGATGCTAAGTTCAACTTCAATGATCATTGAGAGCTTTTGAATTATTAAAGTTAAAGTTGACAACTACTCCCATCATCACCGCTCCAAATTGGAGTGACCTTTTTGAACTCATGTGCTATGCAAGTGACGTAGAGGTTTGGACTGTTTTGGGGCAACGCATCAACAAGATTTTTCATCCGGTCTACTATTCTTTTAAGACCATGAATAGTGCCCAAGTCAACTATAGCGTTGCTGAGAAAGAGCTCCTTGCTATTCTGTTAGCAATCGAGAAGTTTCGCCCGTACTTGATGGGTGCAAACTTTATTGCCCACACGGATCATGCAGCACTTTGTTATATTATGAGCAAGAAAGATTCCAAAGGTCGGTTGATGAGATGGTGCTTTTGTTGCAAGATTTTGATATTGACATCCAAGATAGAAAAGAGAGTGAAAATCAAGTGGCAGACCACTTGTCTCATTTGGAGGAGGAGGGGAGGCCGTATGATGGCCTTGAAATCAATGACTCCTTCCCCGATGAGCGACTCTTGGCTATTTCAATGAAAGAGGTTCCATGGTTCGCGGATCTAGCATATTTCCTTGTGTGTGGAATCATCCCGAATGAGTTCTCTTCAAACCAAAGGAAAAAGCTCAAACGTGATTGTTAAGATTATATTTGGGATGAACCATACATCTTCCGGATTTGTATGGATGGGGTGATTAGAAGATGTGTACCATAATAAGAACAAAGTGAAATTCTTAGGGCTTGTCATTCTTCGCCATATGGTGGTCATCATGGTGGAGTGAGAACGACAACCAAAGTTCTTAGTTGTGGTTTCTATAGGTCCACTCTTATAAGGATGCAAGTGAGTTGGGGAAAAGATGTGATGAATGTCAAAGGGCAGATGGAATCTCAAAGAAAAATGAAATGCCTCTAACGATAATTTTGGAGATTGATATTTTTGAGGTGTGGGGTATTGACTTCATGGGTCCTTTTGTAAGTTCTTGTGGAAACACCTTCATCTTGGTCGCGGTGGATTATGTGTCCAAATGGGTTGAGGTTGTTGCTCTACCCATCAATGAGGCGAGAAGTGTGGTGGCGTTCTTGAAGAAGAATAGTTTCACAAAGTTTGGCACACTACGGGCTATTATAAGCGATGTGGGGTCACATTTTTGCAAAAAGGCTTTCTACACTTTACTTATCAAGTATGGTGTTACTCGTAAAGTCACAACTCCCTATCATCCACAAGTTAGGGGTCAAGTGGAAGTCTCCAACCGGGAGATAAAGAGTATTTTGTCCAAAACAGTGAATGCTAATCAGACGAATTGGTCCAAGAAGCTTGATGATGCATTATGGGATAATCGGATGACTTACAAAATACCTATCAGAATGTCGCCATACCGGTTAGTGTTTGGAAAAACTTGTCATCTTCCGGTGAAACTTAAGCACAAGGCCATGTGGGCTCTAAAGAAGTTTATTATTGATTGGGATGCAGCCGCTAATTTGAGAGTTGCACATTTGAATGAATTGGATGAGTTCTGTACCATGCTTATGCAAGTTTTTCCTTGTATAAAGAAAATATGAAATATCTTCATGACAAATACATTTGGAACAAATATTTAAAGGTGGACGATCTTGTATTGTTGTTCAACTCAAGGTTGAGGATGTTTCCCGGGAAGTTAAAGTCTAAATGGAGTGGTCCTTTTGAAATTGTGGGTGTGACACCTTTTGGTGCATTGGACTTGAAGAACAAAAACAATGAAGTATTTCAAGTCAATGATCACCGAGTGAAGCACTATTCAGGAAAATTTGGAGATAGCCACATCGTGGTGGTCATTCATTTCAATTAATGGTATTATGCGTCATGTCACGACGTTAAATTAGGCACTTCTTGGGAGGAAACCTATGTTTCTTTTCCTTTTTCTTTTGTAGTTAGGTATTATTTTTGTGCTAACTTGATTTGAAGTGTGCTAGGAAAAAAATCTGCCTAAGTGTTGCAAGGATTGCGGACCACATATTTAGGGTTGCTGCAACAAAAGTGCAATGCGGCCGCACAATTATCTTGCGGACCGCCCATATGAAAGGTGAAAAATGTCAACTCTCTAAAGTTTAGTCTGTAAGAGAAAAGGTCAATGCGCGATCGCAAAAGGAAATTTGCGGTCCAATATGAAATCTGCAGCCACATATAAAACTATGTGGACCACAAACGAGATGCCGACTTAAGGTCACCAAGTAACAGAGTGCGGACCGCACATGAAATTGTGCGGCCGTACTCGCCCCTCCTTCCCTTTGAACCAAGTAGTATAAATAGAGGAATATGGACAACTGTTACATTTTTTTTCCTCTCTGAGCACAAACACAGTAATTTCTTGAAATTTCTTGGTGAATGTATCTGTCCACACACAACATCTTTGATCGGTCACTCATCACACTAATTCATCTGTTATGATTCAATTTCTTGTTAATTTTTTTCTTTTAATTTGTAGATTTTTAGATATTTTTAGGCCATTTGTCATTAAAATTTAACTGTGTATCCATGTGGGGTGAATCTGTAATGGGTTACACAATACATGCTATATAGGGACTGGGTTAACATATTTTCATGCTTCTATGATGTTGCCATGTCAAATTGTGCACAAAATTGCAAAACCTATGATGAAATAACTTAACTGTTCATAATTTTTTTGAATTCTATGGCCGCACCTAAATTTGTGCGGTCCGTAGATTGTGATTTTAGGGCATCATTAGTGAATAAGGGATCTGCAACCTTAAGATAAATGTATGAACCACAAATTTCCATTGCGGCAGTAGAACAACCCTTTTACTGTCATCGGAGAGTCTACACTTTGTGACTCACATGTGCGGACCTCACAAATCATGTTGCGACCGCACATCAGCCGATTCTCTGTCATTAGAGAGTTGGTATATCTTGGGTTTCAAAGATGCTACCTCAAGTGAAATTATGCGGGCCACACTTCACTTTTGCAGCCACATAACAAAATTCTGCGATCCGCAAGTCTTTATCAGTGGCCGCAAGAGAATTATGCAGACCGCAGGTCCTTATCCTGCAAGCATGCTTTAACTGTGAACCTCACAGTGTTTTATGTTGTATACTTACATATCTCCTGTGTATGTCTAAAAATTGAATTGCAACTAACAATCGCCTTTGCTTGATATAGACAATGGTATAATCTAGAGGCAGAGGTGACACTTCTAAAGGGAGGGGTGAACCTTCTCGTGGTCGAGGCAAGAGTACCTTACCCTTTGGCCATCAAAAGAGAATTACAAAGAAAGCTACAGCCGGCAAAGGGAGAGGGAAACTCAGCCTTTGTACAAGAGCAGACGGTCATATAGTCAAGGCCGCAAGTGAGATACCAACTTAGTCATGAGTCTTCCTCATCTCATAGCAATTTTGAGGGATAGGAAAGTACTAGTCAGGCTTCTGATCAATCGACTACACCTGTCCCTGAGTTACAGGATACACTAGTTTAGGATATCCCCGATGATGATAGAGGGGCAGATGCTACATTTGCCGGTCTTGAAAGATTGAAAAAGAAAGATTTTTGGAAGGACCAATTTGTTAGCTTGCTTGCCTTCACTAGCTTTCGTAGTTGGTGGCTAGTAAGGTCGCTAACTTTTTAGCGACAGTTTCAGTTAAAAGATTTGTAGAGGTACAATCCAACAGCATTGAGACAATTCAGGGAACGCAAGGGGTGGATGTGGTTCACTCAAAGTATAGTGGATGCTAAAAAGTACCTGGTCCATGAATTCAATGCAATGTGGCTCACATAAAAAAGGGAACAAAAGTGACCAAAACACATTACCTAGAAGTGAGATTTAATCAGATACACTCAACAAGTACTTGGGCTTCGAAGATGTTGAGCCAAAGGAATATTTGAAGAAGTATAAAATGGGAGATGCAACCCAGCCTTGGTTAGCAGCGATTCTAGCAGCACCAGGGCTACCACCACTATTGATTGCCACTGGGGTTCCTATACATCGGAGCACTACGAGTTTCGAGGTGAAGGGGTGGCTGACCTTTGTCTGCAATAGACTGGACCCGAGCTAGAATGAGACCTACCTTTCGATTCCTCAGGCATATCTAGTTGCTTATATTATGGCTGGGTACCCTATCAATTAGGTGCCCTGATGTCGTCCAACATCTCAGTGATTACTTGGTAAGATGACCCATCCTACCCGTATCCCAACACTATTACAAAATATCTTACGATGCGAGGGTAGAGTCAAGGGATTATGATACAAAGGTGTAGCCGAAGAAGCCTTTCTATTGTTATTTACTAATGGATGCGAACAACCCGAAGAGAAAGGTCAGCTTTCTACCACCACAGGCCAGCCTGATGAGCCAGCCGTGGTAGTTGCGGAGGTAGTTGATGTTCCATCCACTTTAGCCGAGCCTTCCTCTAGTATCGCAACTATGCCTCCACCGTCATCTTCAGTCCCTACTGTAGTTCCTGCCACAACTTCGACCTTGGCTTTGAAGTCAGTTCCTATGCCTACTGTCCTACTTTCTACGTTGCGAGTCTCCCAGACATCGGCGAGCCTCAACAACTAGATGCAGATAACCACTACAAAGCCAGTACTGTTGCAGCACAGTCTTCTGTTCAGGCACCTCACTTTCCCCTGACCATGGAAGAGACATTGAACAAGCTCCTAGAAAACCGGATTACTATTTTGGTTATATTGGTACAACACGAGTCAGTGATCGAAGAGCTGGGAAAGAAGTAAAAAAGATGAGGAAATTCCAGGCTAGCAAGAAGTCAGTGGACAAGCTCCGAAGAGAAGTGAAAAGAATTTCTACAGACGGAGATCTCTCCTTTGAAATGCTTATTGACCCACACCTTCAGGCCTAGGTCCTAAAGCACCATCTGCACCGATGGCACCAACTATCCAGACTGAGGAGCCAGACCTTGCTGCCAACACTGCTGAGGCAATGTGCGAGATGTTCACCAACCCAGTCACTCCCAGAGTTGAGGATGATGAGATTCAGTTGGATGAGCCTGAGGGCGGTGACATTGCTGGGGACATAGAGATGTCCAAGGAGCCATATGGAGTTTTCTTCACTATTTCCCCTCTTTTAATCTTATCTTGTTAAGCATTGGGGATAATGTTTATCTTTATTTGGGAGGGAGGGGGTTGGAGTTTATTGATTATATTTGATACATTTTGATTTGGCCTGTAATAACTTGATATTATTTTCTCTTTTCTTATTATGCATGTATTCTCTCTCTTTCCCTCATTATGTATATTCATTCTATCTTCAGTAGTTTTTTCTAATTAGCTTCTTTATTGTCACGCCCCGAACTTGGGGGCGAGACCGGCACCCGGTGCCTCGCCTATCCTTGCGTACCAACTTACGACTGGGGGACTCTGAGCATGTAATGTTTTACTTTGTCCATGGGCCATGTTGCAAGACAGTCGCAAATACTGACTAAATATCAATATAAAGCTGCGCCAACAAGGCCTTCATAACTACTATAGCTGACAAACCAACAAAATATACATAAAAGACCTACAAGCCCAACATACTACATTAAATGACAGGATGTGTCTAAAAGCCTCAACTGGAGGATATATTGTGATCGAAATAGCTCCCCGACATACTCATAACATATATACATATATACACAAGATGTACATAAAGCTCTAGACCCGGCAACTCCGAAAGGCATGGAGCTTACCGATAAAACTGAACTCGGGCAACACTTAATGAGGAGGCCTACCCGTCTGTCTGTCTGAACCTACACGCATGAAATATAGTGCCCCCAGAAAAAGAATGTCAGTACGAAATAATGTATCGAGTATGTAAGGCAATATACTGAAAGCTGAAACTGAACTGATAATATAATAACTGAAAGCAACTGGGAGTAAAAGATAATATGAAGATATGCTTACCTGCTGATACTGACTCAACTCTCTCAATATAATAAGTAAAATAGATGTCCGGCCTTATAAGGCTCGATATATATATATATATAACTGCTCTGCCATAGTAGGCTCGCTCATAGGCACTCAGCCATACTAGGCTCTGTATCTCGGCCATGCTGGGTTCGCTCATAGGCGCTCGACCACAGTAGGCTCGGTATATAACTTATTATCTTATCAGAGGTTGCCTAATAGGGGCCTGCCCATCAATTATAGCTCAATAGTAATAAAAATACTGTAATACTATATATATATATTCTCTGCTCTCTTGACTGGAAGAAGATTATACTCAATTGAATATGAAGTCCCGATAAGGAGAATATTGTAACTTACAAGACTAGGAAAATATACGTCAATTCCAAGATATGAATTTCTTTTTATGCCTCGTTATCAAACTCATGTAATTACGAGATTATGCAAAATGAAAGAAGGGATTAGCCTTAACATACCTTAAGTAGGAAAAAATCCGTATGATATTCTTGGAAAAGGTTGCACCGTACTCCCTTAGAATTAAAATTTTACATTGCTAAAGCTTTAATAATTCCCATTGGATTGGTTGAAGAATTCGTTGCTTAATGAAATATTCAGAACCTGGTTGAAGTGTTTGGAAATGAATAAGTTGAAACTTCTAAGAAATGGGTAACGTTCTCATTATAGAGTCTTGAGGGAAAAAAATGTATTTTTTTGGTTATTTAAAATTAATATAGTGACATGTGTCCTTTAACTATTATCCTAAGTTTCCACCTAATCAACAATGACTATGAGTCATTTGTTTAATTTAGTGTCTTGCTGCCACGTGGGGGTGGAGTGGGTATTTTGATCTTATCCAATAATTAATTAACTAGTTAGGTAATGTCCCGCTACCTGGTAATTAATTAATTACCCGCATAATTCAGAATTATCTCAAATTACTTAAAATTCTACTCATTTTTTATATCCTTTACACATCATACTACCATGGTCATATGGTACTAGTCCATAAATACATGGTAATAGCAATCGGCCCGTATTTTATCCCAACTTGCCAAACTTGGACGAAAATTCATTTTCTTTGACTTGCTTCCCCTCTCGCCTTCATGAATTTACTCATTACTTGTTTGAAATAGCATAATGATTATAATCACAAAATAATCCCATTCCCGATCTTACGTCCATTAACTTACGACAAAACTTTAACATATGAAAATGCGAGATGTAACATTTATTTTTGTTTCTTTATTAGTTTTTGGTTTGATTTAATAAATTCTTTGGTTGATTGAATAGCTTATTTTTTGTTTTAGTAGATAATAAGCCTTTGGTTTTTTTAATTCCACGATTCTTTCCAAAGGTAGTTATTGGGTGAACCGGGTGACTCGTTCCAACGATGGATGGCATGGCAACCTTCTTAAGGGAATGAGTCTGTTTTTGTGTTTAGGTAATAATAGTAGTAGTAATGAATAAAAAGACCTTATTAAGTCATGCTCAAAGATTCAACCATACTTCAATTGGCATCAATACACATAACTACATACTTATGGTTAGAGACAAGGTTCTTGAAAGAAATAGCTCTAGTTAGTGACTTTGTGACTCTTATGTTGACTTTGGCAATCATCACGTGGTTTAATTGGACAATACTGATCTTTAAACTTGAATGTGATCATTGTGGGCCCTCGACTCTATCCTCTTTAATTATCGAGTTGTGTGAGGAGTGAGATGAATTATTGCTAGTCCAAGTATGCGTGCGAAAGGTCTAGGACTTGACCCGAATGTGTTCCAATGCGAAATACTAAGTGTTACTTGGTCTGAGAAGTGATTGTAGGCTCTCCTTGTCCCGTTTGATTTTTCTATTGCCAACCAATGTCATTATCTCTAATAAACCCCTTTGAGCCTCTAGCCTTTCTCATTTGATAACCATATTACAAGCATTTACCCATTTTGTCGTGACCCTCTCTTGGCACTCGAGCTTTCCTTAACACTCTCGTGAAACAAATGGCTTAAAATATAAGTTTGGGGGAGAGATAAGAAAATTGAAAAAGGTATCAAGGCAAAAAAAAGAAATGAAATGATCTCTATGAGAAGAGAAGGAAAGAAAAGAAAAAAGAAAAAAAAGAATAATGCAAAAAGTGAATAAGTGGAAGGGATAAAGGGATTCAAAAAGCGGTAATAATACCAAATATGGAGAAATAAAAAAGAAAGAGAAAAAGAATGAAATGATCAAGAAAGAGTGATGCTATGTCTCTCTAGTCCCCAAATGAAAAGAAAGTGCCTCTAAGAATTGGCAAGGTTTGAGCCGAGAAATGAAAGATGGAGTGCTTAAGGAAAGGTGTAAACACTTACCCATATAGTATCCTACCCTAACCCGAAAGCCTTCATTACATCCCGAAAAAAGTCCTACTTGATTTAAAACCGAGTGAGCTAACATTAATGGCGCTCTACATCAGGGGCAAACCTATGGTACTTGAAGCCGTACTTATGATATTCTTTTGAGAGAGATGAGTGAACCTTTCACATATCTTTTGATCGAGTGCTAAATTGTTTACATGAGCTTGGCAAATGGAAAGTAAAGGAGGAAGAGTTTGGAGTCCACCATGACCTACATGACAGAGAAAGAGTCCTTGATGAGTAAAGTTAATTCTTGAAGCTCAAATGTCACATTAGAACTATATCTGCATGAATATTTTACTCATCGCCTTATTGATAATACATGAGTAGTGTGGGTAATATTTGGTCCCAGCTGATGTGTGGAAGGCTCGCCTTTGACTCGCTCAAATGACTCTTAACTTTTGGAGATGAGAACTAATTTATTTGCTTGAGGACAAGCAAAGACTTAAGTTTGGGGGAGTTTATAAGTGGGAATTTTAACTGCTTATTAGCACCTTTTAGCTTTTATTTTAGTACGAAAGTATTAAATTGTGTAAATTACGGGAATGCTGAAGTTTGGTCTCCTGAGATGAAATCCGATTCAAAAAGGAGTGTTTTGAAGTACAAGGCACTAAAGGGCGCAGAAGCACAAATGTGCGGCCCGCAGAAGGAATTTTGAGGCCGCATAAGAAATTGCAGACCATAGAATTCCATCTGCGGCCACAAACCAAGAAGGAAAATCTAGTAGAACCTTCAGTAATATGTGCAAATAAATTGTGTGGCCGCAGAATTGGGCTAAGAGTCAAAGATCAGAGAGTATGCAAAAAGACCAAGTCCAGGAGACTTTGTGAATTGCGGATAACACAAGAATTGTGCAGCCGCAGAAGATTTTCTGACGGCTGCAATCCAGCAATGTGCAGTCGTAGAAGACTGCCCACAACCATAATTCAAAAATGTGTCACCGTAAAACTCCACTTCACGCCAGCTGAAGAAATCTGTGGACCGCACATAAAATTGTGCGGCCGCAGAACCTTCTGAAGAGCATTTTTGTTTGAGATTTTTAGCCTTATATAAATGGACAAGTTTCAAGAAATTAGGTTAAGTTTGAACATCTGAAGTTTCTGTAGCCGTTTTTCTTTACTACTTAAGGAAGTTTTACACTATTTTGGTGTATTTACATTAGATTTCATAATTTTAATCTTCCAATATGAGTTGAATTAACTTTTCTTCTTTATTTTCTTCAAATCCCATTATGAATGAGATGTTACATCCCTCATTTTTCGTACGTTAAAGTTTCATCGTAAGTTAATCGACATAAGTTTGGGATTGAGATTATTTTGAGATTATATGCATTATGCTATATGAGTAAATTCATGAAGGAGAGAGGGTAAGAAAATCGAAGAAAATAAGTTTCATTGAAGTTTGACAATTTGGGATAAAATACAGTCCGAGCTAAAATAACCGGTACTTATGGACTAGTACCATACAAGATACCACATGACCATGATAGTAAGGTGTGTTAAAAGTGAGTAGTATTCTAAGTAATTTGAGATAATTATTAATTATATGTGTAATTGGTTAATTAATAGTTTAATGGGAGATTAACCATGTAATAATGAATTTGTGGATAATTAGTATGTGAGGACAAAGCTCCCCACGTGGCAGCTCATGAAGTGGTTAAAAAGCCACAAAGTAACTCATATAATAGGTAGCAAGGTGTCACATAATTAGAACTCATAACAAGGTTCACATTCTCTTTATGATATTCTTTAGCTTTCTAAGGTTTACATTCTCTTTACAATATTCTTTAGCCTTCTAAGCAAGGTTTACATTCTCTTTAGAACATAACAAGGTTTCGTTTCACAGAGATTGCATGCATGATTTACAATGGTTAGAGCTTTAACATGAGATTTTGCGATTCTAAGGAAGTATGGTGCAATTTTTTCCAGGAATATCATATGAATTTTCCCTAGTTCGATCCACCGTAACGTGTTTTGTCGCAATTGACGTGTATTAGAGGGATTGTCAAGATAATCGGTTCAAGTATATTAAGGCTAAGCCCTTCCTTCATTTTGGCATGATCTCGTAATTACATGTGTTTGATAACGAGGCATAAAGAGAAGTTCATACTCTCGAATTTATATATATTATCCTAGTCTCATAAGTTACAGTATTCTCCCTTATCGAGACTTTATGTTCAATTGAGCATTGTCTTCTTCCAGTCAAGAGAGCAGAGAGCCTATATATACAGTATTACAGTATTTTCATTACCATCGAGCTATAATCGATGGGCTGGCCCCCTATTGGGCAATCTTTGATCAGAAGGTAAGTTATATACCGAGCCTATTATGGCCGAGCATCTATGAGCAAGTCTAGTATGGCCCAGATACAGAGCCTAGTATGGCCGAGCGCCTATGAACGAGCCTACTGTGGCAAAGCAGTTATATATATACTGCTGATACCCAATTTTTCTCTATATATTTTTAAATATGCAAAATATCAATAGCATATATAAGCATGCCCAAGGGTTTTATTATTTTTTCATAATTTTAAGGTTTTAAATTGATTTAGTTTCTCTTTTTTTAATCCATAAAATCCCAATAATTATTTTCAAAAATTACTGTTTTGATAATTTAGCTATTGGATTTCTATATTCATGCTAAAATATGGTTAAGGTAATTTATATATATATTTGCAATTATATTTAGTATTTTTTAAAGTTAAATTGCACATAATTATAATATTAGCCTTTTTCAAAATTTAATTATGTTTTATATGCATAAAATTGGATCCTTTATTTTTCAATTGCTAATTATGTATTTTAAATAATTTTAGCATTTTTAAATTATTGTCAGAAATTACCTAGTATTTTTTACAAAATAAAAAAAAGAAAAACTGGCTATTTAAATAATAGCCCCATTTGTATTTCAATTATAACCAAATACACCCCTGGCCCAATCGAAATCCCGACCCAATTAACCAAACCCACTTTTATAACCTGCCCAGCCAGGAACCAATCTTGGCCGTTGATCTCAAGAGATCAATGGTCCAAAACAAACCTTCATTTTTTTTTATCTAACCTAACCCCTGAAACCCTAAGTCATTTTCACCAAACATCCGCCCTGAAAACCCCTTTCCTCTCCAATTCTCTCTGAGACCTAGACCAAACCCTAGCCGCCGCCAGCCAAACCAGCCCTAATCCCTTCGATCCTCACTCGATCCATTGATTCCCATGGATGTTTGAGACGTATACTTGTCTCTTATGTATCCTGGTTGCCCGTTTTTGTTATTTCATAGAAGGATCTCGAAGAGATCTATTCCAGGTCTTGTTCAAAACTCTCCGAGAATCTATCCATGGTCTTTCATGCTATTTTCCAACTGTCCATGGTTATTTGAGTAAGGTCTATGACTTTTCCGGCTAAAACCGGTAACGTTCTAAGGTTTTCTCATCTTATCTGGGTTCTCTGAAACCCTAAGTCTTAAGATTTTCCACTTTTCTTTAGATATGTCTTAGATCTAGGTATATCCATAAGTTTTTAACCAATTTTTCTTCATCTCTATTATTTTTCTGAAAAACCCTAGTTTTACTATTGTTCGAATCTTTTCAGATCTTTATAGATCTGTAGTTATTCGAGTATCATTGGGTGTTTTCCTTTGAATCTCTTGGTTTGATTAATTTTTCGACTTCGTTTACTCTTTTTGAAATTAGGGTTCATATCAGACTTTTCTTCAAAGATTTTTCTAACTTTTTGGTGGTTAAGCTAAGTATTCTTCACTATCTTGAATGATTCTCTTATATATGCGTGAATTTTGGATGCTTTTGTCTGTTGCACTGATTTTTTCTTTCACATGTTCTCCATTATTTGTTTATTTTTTCTGTCAACCCAATGTATTAGCTGATTTTATTTGGGGTTTGAACAATCTTCCTTATTAAAAAATCAGTATTCTTCGGGATCCTTGTGTGATTAATTTCTATTAGGATTTTGAGCAATCTATCTTGTTAAAATCAGTATTCTCCAAGATTTTTTACTGATTCGAATGACTGTCCTGTTAAAATCAGTGTGTGTTGGGATTTTACTTGTTTCCTTATTTGTGACTGTGATTGGTTGTACTTGCCTTAATTAGTTATCAGTAGTTTGGGGATCTTACTGACTCCCTATATGGTATGGTTTTGATTTATTACCTTAATTGAACTATGTTATGAATGTTAATTGAATCTTTCCCAATTAATGGGGTTTTTCCTGGACTTCTCTATAGAAATTGATTATGTGATTGGTTGATTGGTCCTTAATTGATTGAACACTGATTCTCTTTACCTTATTATTTCTACTGCTAAAATGCTATATATACACTCTTGTTTTACCTCTCAAGAGACGAACATAGGTCAAAAAACACACACATACACTCAAACTCTCTGTTCTTTCTCTACTACTTTTGCTACTGCTTGTCTAACCGGCAGAAAGCCAAGGCTAGACGTTGGAACTCAACTCGCTTTACTTTTCTGTACTTTGCTTCCTTAACTGGTATGTCCGTAGTTCAATTATGAAGCTCAACTAAATGTGCTCCATTGTTTGCCAATCCCTGTCTCTTTCTACACTGACTTAATGGCCCATGTTGTTTAATTGCACTTCTTGTTTACTGCTTTATTCAGCATGCTTAAGTTCTGCCCTCTCTTGTTCAAATGTAATCAGCATGTTTACTTGAGTTCATGTTTATGTCCCTCAACTAGTATGTTTCCTGATATACTTGATTAACACTAAATTATGACTAATTGTGTGTAATAGACCCTTGCATGACTACTCCCATAGCCTGTCCTTATGTCTTATTACTATTCTAATTTCAAGCATGATTCCCTTGTTAACTCTTTGAAGTAATGGTTTGGGTTATAATAGCCAATCAGTCCCTACTTATTCTTTGTATATGCATCTCTTTTCAGCCATGTTTATGATTTTCTGATTTGGGTCCTCTATGTCCCCAACCCCTTATTTCCCTGCCTGTGAATGTTGGAATGATATTATTCTTTGAACTTGTTTTGTGTGTGCTGGCTTGCTCCAAGTTATTTGTCAAGTCCCAAACTGAGGGACATGACCGGTGCCCGACCGGGTAGCCTCAGTCAAGCGGATCTGGGTGCCTTTCCTATCCCACGTGTTACCCTATATTTTCATTGCTCGTTAATCAAGGAATTAGCCATTTATAAATAAAACACCTTTTTACAAAACATACATAACATACATAGTTACTTAATGAGGTTTACAACTTACACCACCCAACATACAAAATACAAATTTACATAAGTTCGTAACCCACATTTACTGTCTACGGAGCCTCTAAGGATACAAAGGATAATACAATACTTGTCGGTAATAAGGCTCCGGCTATATCTTACACAAATACCAAAACATGAATCCGGAATAAAAGCGGCATGAGCCACGCAGGGCCCCGAGAGAAAAGGGGCTCACCAATACAGCTGACAGGAAGTGAAGGAGTGCTACTGTCGGTGGACTGGAGTACCTGCTATGGATACACCTACAATCATAACACGAATGTAGCGCCCCCGACAAAAGAGACGTTAGTACATTTGAATTGTACTGGTATGTATGAACAAACATTGCCCTAAGTAAACTCAAACCATACATAAGTAACAAGCAGTAACGGAATCAACAATCAAATACATATGAAAGGAAACAATCAAGCCAAACAAGTTACAATCTCTCTATTTTCCCTTCAACATTTTCATATCAATGATTTCACAACTTTCTCATATTTTCATTTCAATAGTAATTTCGATCACTTTCCACCCTTATTATCTCGGCCATCCTTATCACCACAACCCACACCTTATTACTTCGTGTTGCGGCGCGCAACCCGATCCCACCGAACAATCACAATTCACAAACAACACAACAACAACAATTCTCAAGGAACAACAACAACAATTCTCAAAGAGCAACAACAATAATTCTCAAAGAATAACATCAACAATTCTCAAGGAACAACAACAACAATTATCAAAGAATTTCCATAACCATCAATACTATTTCCATCATATTCAACAACTCATATGCATTTTATGTCACCACGATAATTTCCCACAATAAGCCATATATGTTATTACCACAGTTGTTCCAATTGCATCAATTGCTATTTCCTTCCATCATTTGTTTCACAATTCTTACCACATAGCCCATTTACAATCACACACTTGGTTTATCGCCAATTACTTACACCATTATATCGGGAGACTTAACCACGAACACTCGAATCATACCAATCACAAGAATTTCACAAACAATCCACGTAGATATCACATACCAAGTATTCATACACCAAACAAGATAATTTTACAAAGGTCAAAGTGAGCCATACATACCTCGATTAGGATTTCCTTAAGTTACTAAAACGTTTCAAAAATTCTAGCAATTCCAATCTACTATGAGACAATAAAATTGAACATGAATTAGAAAGGTATTCATGGTTTCAGCTCATTGGAGCATTTTATCAAATACTAGTTGAGCATCTTAGTTTCAAATCTCTTTTTTAAGGTTTTCTTGCATTCCCCAACCAAATTTTTACTTATTAATGTTAAAAAAATCTTCCCACAAACCTAATTTGTACATGCATGTATACATAATAGTATTACACCCAAGAATCATACCCCAATACCCCATTTTATACCCCAAACTCGAAATTAAACCTAGGGTATAGAATCTTACTTCTTAGATGAAGAACTTGTGATTGGGTTCTTTGATTCTTGAAGGTTGATGTAAGGTTTGGATGATTATGAAGCTAGACCTCTCCTTTATCTCTCTATATGCTCTCTTCTCTCTCTAAAATCAGTAAGAAATGACCCTAAAATGAACCCCAAAGCCTATATATTGAAATGGAGTCGGGTTATAAAAATTAAAAAATTAACCCTCTGATGTCGGGTCTGCTATAGCAGAACAAACCGCAAAACGAGAATGCTGGACGCATAATGCACCGCAAAATCGGCGCCCAAAACTGGGCTACACTGGCCCAGTCTGCGACAGAAATGCGACCGCAAAGTCAGAAATGCGACTGGTTTTGCGGTCGAAGATTTGACACAGGATCGCATTTTCCAGCCTTTGGTAATTTGATCATAACTTTACGTAGGGATGTCCAAATGAAGAACAGTTTGAAGTGTTAGAAACTATACTCGAATACCTTTCATTTGATTGGTAATTAATCACATAAAACCTTATACATATTTAGCTATGCTCGTTAAAAATATGGACTAGCGCAAGCTCATTTGGAGTTTTAGCCTCTTATGAACTTTTCCAATTTTTCTTAGACTTAGGCCTTTCTTTGGACCCCAAATTACTTACCATAAGACTTATACATATATTTACCAAATCCAATTGATGTACACCAATAGCATATAAAAATATTATAATAAGCCTACATGGCACCACGAGATCCTAGGTTATTTAGCGAAATTTTTCGGGGCCTTACATTCTCCCCCCCCCCCCCAGGATCATTCGTCCTCGAATGAGGATTTTGAAAATCAGTTGGTTTTGAAAAAAGAAAAACATGATATGCAAGCTCCCAAATTTTCACTAACTCCCCTATTTTTAGAAAA
>MU755193.1:3302-22078 GCA_026770625.1 Nicotiana glauca
AAAATTAAACGAGGGTTAGAAATTTGATAAGTCTGAAATATATAAAAATTGGTTTTCAATTACTGTTACATTGATTTACTTGCAATTCGAGAAGGATATCTCTTGAGTGCTGGTGTTTTCGTCTACATTGGTTGGTTTAAAGCTGTTGGTTTTTCGATTGTGAATCCAAATCTGTTGCTGTGATATTGTGGTTATTGGTGTTATCACTTGGATTTCTGTCTGTTGCTGATTTTCTTCTTCCTTATAACTTTAGAGCATTTGCACTTTGCTCTACACTTCTCGGGCAAGGCTAGTCCCGTATAATGTATTATGACTTATGTAAATCGTCTATTTTAGTTTTCAGGTTAATCAAAATAGATATGGAAGGATGATTCTTAGCTTGAAGCTTTAAATTTAAAAGGTTTGACTCAGTCTTGACTTTTTAGTATTTGATTTTGGATTTGGATTTTTATGATTTGTTTAGCTCCGTAAGGTGATTTGGGACTTAGTTACATGATCGGAATGTAATTTGGAGGTTCGTGGTAGATTTAGGCTTGAATTGGCGAAATTGAAATTTTGGCATTTTTCGGTTGGTAGTGGAAATTTTGATATCGAGGTCGGAATGTAATTTCGAAAATTGGTGTAGGTTCGATGTGTCATTTTTGACATGTGTGCAAAACTTTAGGTCATTCGGATGAGGTTTGATAGACTTTTTGATCGTTTGTGGAATTCGGAAGTTTTGAAATCCTTAAGCTTGAATCTGAGGGTGATTTGATGTTTTGGCATTATTTTGAGTATTTCGTAGATTGGTACAAGTTTGAATAGTGGTATATGACTTGTTTGTAATTTTGGTTGAAGTCCCGTGGGGGGGGGGTCTCGGGATGATTTCATATGGTTATCGGGAAGTTTGGAATTTAGTGTTTGGAGCTGAAGCTGCTGAGTTTCTGTCATATCGCACCTGCAGTTACGGACTGCATGTGTGAGCCGCAAAAGTGACATTTTGATTGTAGGAGCGAAGGCCAGTTGGTTGGGCATGCATCGCAGATGCGGTGGCTTGATCGCAGGTACGGATGAGGAGTTTAAGTGAAACTTCGCATAAGCGAATTTTTGTCGCAGGTGCGGGGGTCGCAGGTGCGGTATTGGACCGCAGATGCAGAACCCTTGGGCAGAATATATAAATTCTTGCCTTCGCGATTGTTAGGCCATTTCTCACCACTTTTGCTCGGCTTGAAGCTTTTTGAGAGAGATTGAAAAGGGACTTGAAGGGAAACATTTGGAGGTAAGGTTCTTTTTTTACCTAAAACTCGATTCTATGTTGATTTTCAATTGTTTAAGCATGAAATTTATGGAATTAAAGGAGAAAATTTGGAAAGTTAGGGCTTGAAATTGGAGAGGTAAAATTGGGGATTTGATGGACCATTTGAGGTAGATTTTGATGTTTTTGGTATGTATGGACTCGTGGGAGGATAAGGATTCTATTGATGTGATATTTATCAGATTTTGAGACGTGGTCCTGGTGGTCGGGTTTGACCAATTTCGAGATTTTTAATGTAATTTGATTATTTTTGCATTGGCTTCGTCCCCTTAGCATATGTTGATGATATGATTCTGGTTTTGGATAGATTCGGGGCAATTTGAGGCTGAGTCGAGTGGCAAGGGCATCGCAGTGTACATTTTCATCCGATTTGAGGTAAGTAATGATTGTAAATGTTGTCCTAAGGGTATGAAACCCCAAATTTCACAACGCTGTGCTACTTTGAGTTGACACACATGCTAGATGACGAGCATGGGGACGTGTACCGTTGGGGATTGTGACTTGGTCCATCCCGTACGACTATTGAGTCGCGTATTTGATTGAAAACTATTTGATACTATTATGTTTTCGAAAGTATTATCATGTTTTGAGTTGAATGCCATATTTGGGCCTCGTATTTGATTGTACTCAGTCATGTTGTGTTTTATTGTTTTCATACTTATTTACTCAATTTTGATGCTATAAATGATATTTTGGGCTGAACGACCTATCTTATTGATAGTCTGAGTGACTTGTGAGGTTGATGGCTGAGAGAGGCCGATGGGCTGATTGTGAGGTTGATGACTGAGAAAGGTCGAGGGCCTGGTTGTGAGGATTATATATCTATTGATCGGGCTGCATGCTAAAGCGATATTTATTTATATGTATCTAGATCGGGCTGCATGCTGCAGCGGTATGTGGATCGGGATGCACGCTGTAACAATACTGGATCAGGCTACACGATGCAGCGATATAGCGCTTGGCCTATTGGAGCCCCTTCGGAGTCTACATGCCGCAACGGTTATTGTATGGTACCTATTGTACGTGAGTGGTGAGTGTGAGCGTTGATTGATGAGAGTTGAGTCAAGAGTGACTGAGCGGCTCGCCCGAGGGGCTGTATATATACATGTATACGAGCGATGTTTTCCCTGAGGGAGCTCGTTTTATGAAATTACCATTTTCACTCATCTTTATACTGAGCCTCTATTCAAAATGTTAAACAAATGTTTTGAATAACTTTCATTCAAACTGGAATTTTTACGTGATGTTTGGAATTAAATTACTGATTTGGTTTTGTTATTATATTGAGATTTTCCTGTTATGTGATGTAAATGAACGATCGAGGGGTTTTGCAAGAAGGGTTGTATATGATTTATTTTTACCTGAGGGGCCGATTACAATTTTAAACACTTTAACTATAAACTACATTGAACCTCTATCGAAATTGTTAGAAAGTTATTTTTCAAAGGATTTTACTGAAATTGGAATTAAACGAGATGATTTTATTTGTATACTGTTTTTGGAAACATGTTATACCCATTGTGGTGCTAAGACGTGGTTTACGTGATTTCTTACTCTCAGTCTTTATTTACTTTTATTATTTACTTAGTTGGCGTACTTACATCACTCCCTGTACCTTGTGTGCAGATTCAGGTATTTCTGAGCTTTCAACAACCTTTGTGTAGTTTTCAGAGTCAGCAAGGTAGCTGCAAGGCGTTCGCAGCCCTGCCCTTCTCCTTCCTATCATAATACTTTATATTTAAGACTTAATTTGTATTAAGCAGATAGTGTTGAGTTGTACTTAGTGGCTCATGATTAGTGACACCATATTTGCGTTATGTTAATTGTATTTTCATTCTTGTTTCCTCGTATTTCTCTTCATACTTTTAAAATGAAAGAATTTAGACTTAATCTGTTTTAGAAAAAGAGTAAATTTTACAAAAGACCTTCTATGTTGTTCGTGTTGTTTTGGCTGGCCTAGTACTATGATATTCTCCATCATGATTGGGCTATTTGGGATCGGACAAGTTGGTATCAGAGCCTAGGTTACATAGGTCTCACGAGTCACGAGCAGGTTTAATAGAGTCTCGCAGATCAGTATGGAGATTTCTGTACTTATCCTCGAGAGGCTGCAGAACCTTTAGGAAATCCCACATTCTTGAATTCTTATTGTGCGTCATTGATCCAGCCTGAAATGTAACTCTTTGAATTCCTTCCACGCATTTGTATGCGCGCATGAGCGCTCGGTATCAGCTGTGCATCGACAACTTGTGATTCCCTGATCGAGGGGTAAGATGTGATTTTTGTGTGTTGATGTTGGTCCAGTCTAGAGGACTTGAGGTTGGGCTCTGCTTGTAGCTTGAGCAATGAGGTGTTGATTGTGTGAGCATGTGCTTCTGGATTTATATGTTTGATAGTGTCCCTATTCGTGGAAGTGATGAGTGAATGGCTAGGTGATGAGTATGATGTGACTGCTAGATGTATTCATATTATTTGACTGTGACGGAAAGGGTCTTCTTGAGGACAAAAAGAGCTATTTGGTGATCGATTTCCATCTGGATTGGATGTATATCCTCGAGTTATATGTTTGTGAAGGATCTTTTCATATTGTCCAATTGGGGAGTGGAGTAGATGTCATGTTACGATATGAGTTTAGACTCAGGAAGATTTAGTGATTGCATGATGTCTACGATGGTGGATGGGTATGAAAAGATGTTAGTTTGAGGTGAAGCAGGTGGGTTATCTCCTGCGGAGTATTCTCAAGTTTGTGTGATCTTGTTGTTGTTTGTGGGAAGACCTCTTGTATCAATAAAATATATGTGTTGCAATTTGAATTTGGATCGCTTAAAAGAGTGGGCTTGACTGTTATAAGGGTGAATGCGAGATTTATAGAAGATTTGAAGTGCCAAATGGCTTGTGTTGCACGAGCTTATGAAGGGTTAAGTTTAATTACACTATGGTATTATGGCAGTATTAGAGTATAGGCATTGTGAGTTATTGTGGGTTGTGATCTATGGTTTTGAGACAAGTGGAGGAGTCTGCTATAGTCAGTTGATTGTACGGTTATGTGCTATGTTTGTTCCAGTTCGAGGCATGCTAGTGAATCAGTTATAACTTACAGAGGTCGAGATGGAGGATGACTCTAGTAAAGGAAACTTTGGATAGGAGTTATGTTATGCTATATGGGTGTATATGAATCATGGAATGACTTGAGTTGTTATTGGTGGAGGATGAAATATGAGTAGAGTAGGAAATTATTTGGTCGCATTAAGGTGGGGTTACATTCTGGGGTGTTGAAGTGCTGATGGAGCACAGGTCGTTTGGTCCGTTTGATCAGTCTAATTGAGGCTCGAGCAAAGTGGATGAATCCCGAGAAGGGTTCAAGATTTGCATATAGCAATTTGGGGATCTTCAGGAGGTGTATTTGGCTGGAAACTAAGGTTTGCATTAGAGGGTGTCAAGACTTGAGACATTTCTATATCATTATGGATTCTACATATCAGTATTAGGAAGATGAAGGTAATGACTTTAGATTTGTTGGAAGTCACTTCAGGGTAAGTATTCAGAATGTGGTGCTCTTGGGGATATTTGAGAGAGTACTCATCAGCTTATTAGCCTTAGACGATGGGGGTTTTATGCTTGGGTCTCGTGTGGTGAGTCGGGGTTGAGGATTGCAGTATCATGTGAAGGAGAAGTATCAATTCAAAGGTAAATCAGAAGAAACTTGAGGTAAATAGGACATCTTGGTAGTAGGTCGGATCAGCATGGTAAGGGATATGATTAGTTGTTTGGGTGCTTATAAGGTAATGAGTTTCTACAGATATCTTGTGGCAATTATCTTGGGTTTGTGGTGACCTGCATAGTTTGGATGAGCTAAAAGGATTCAATCATGACAGTTTGGTTTTGTGTAAATGGGATTTGGAGAGTTCTTGATGGTTTTCTACCACAGTTAGAGATGTACATTTTCTACTGGCGTGAGGAACATGTGATTTATAGTGATTTTCTTCTAGATGGGATTTATGAGATGTTCTTGGCTAGTTGAGTAAATAGTGCTTGTGGTTTGGAGTGGATTATGAAGTTCTTACATTTATCGTAGGACGTCATAGTATGTGCGGTATGTTGCATAGGATTGTGATTGGCTTGTGTAAGATCGCAGTTCAGTTCTAAAAGGAAAGTCACGAATTCTTAGGTAGCACGGGAAACTTCAGATGATTAGGCAAATGATATTGCTAATTGATGTGGCTTAAAGAGGGTGTACATTTTAGAAAGGGCAATGCGATTAAGGTAATAATATATCATAGGTATTACGGCACTCTCTTGTTTGATCGACTGATGATATTCGAGTTTGCATGGTGGCACAGAAGAATTTTAGGAGTATCCCTCATGGAGTGATTGTGTATTAAAGGTGCGTTATATATTCGGACTATGGAATTGTGATCGGATTGGGTATTAAAGTTCCATTGGCCTGGACAGCAGATGACACCCCTTTGAGACCAAGAGACTGACAATCCTCCTCATCAGGGGTCTAGAGAAGGGGCAAATAATTGTGCCCCAAATTTGCGTGGTTGGATACTAGGGAGGAGAAGCACCCTCCTCTCGGTCATCGGTGGCCGGTGGAGGAGATTCGAGGTGTGCCGTGCCAAATAAAATCTTAAATGCATGACCCTCATTTAATTAATATTTTTGTCTTTAGAAATGGAGGCGCCCCATTTAGCGAACTTTTCATGGCCCTCGCAAACTTGAAAACGCGTAGTTGCTTTACGCGTGTAATTTTAAAATTACCTTCCTAAACTCAGATGCACATTTCATATGACCCAAATCCAAAGCGGTTTCAAGGTAGAAATGCACATAGGTTTAAAGTATTCTAAAATCAGATAACTAAGCCAATAATAATAGTTAAGCGACCATGCTAAAACCACGGAACCCAGGAATGCCTAACACCTTCTCCCGGGTTAAGAAAATTCCTTACCTGGATTTCTGTATTTGCGGACTGTAATACAGAGTCAATCTTTTCCTCAATTCGGGATTTGAACCAGTGACTTGGGATACCATAAATTATCCCAAGTGGCGACTCTAAATTTTTAAGTAAATAAATCCTGTTTCGATTGTCACTTTAACTTGAAAAAAACTCCCTTATATACCCTTCCGGGTGTAGGTAAAAAGGAAAAAGGAGGTATAACAGCTCTGACGACTCTGCTGGGGAACGAACCCAGAATCTCTGGTTCAGGGTTCAAAATTCGAGCTTAGAATATCTGTTATAATTGGCTTTATTTATTATCTGATTTTTATATGTTTGGACCAAATGTGCTAAATGCCGCTTTTTTACTGCTTTGATATTGTTGAATTGTATATAAATTATTACGAAACCCTCCTCTCTCTGAATCTCCTAAATCATCTAGGAAGGGTGCACTTCGTGTGACTTCTTTTCTGTTAGAGTCATATCCCAATTTTATAACGAGGTTCGGACTAGTTGCAAAGCCGGTGAAGCTTTTGTATTCCCGGTACGCTACCCCCCTAAGCTCGAGCTGTCCGATCGGGTAAGCCAGGTCTAGTATAAATAAAATCAGGTTTTTAAACATAGAATAACTCAGCCTCATGCCGGATCCCTAGTAGGAACATTTGTTTGCATCATGTGCACTTAACTTAGGAGACTCAACACAGGGGTTGGATCCATCTAGGATAGGTGTACCCAAAATAACAGACCATCTTGATGCATCCTATCTGCTACATGTTGCATTTCTTCATGGGTAAAAGGTTCATTTGGTGGACCAATGATACTTGAGGGCAAATAAAAAAAAGAAAAAAGAAAAAGAAAAAAAAGGGTGAAGTGTGAAGATAAAGCAAGTGGGGCCCAATTATGTTTTCTGTCACATTTTTGTTAAGGAAAAAAAAGAGCTTGAAAATTCAAAAAAAAAAAATTTTGCATTTTTTCATCATTTTTCGAAATTAAAAAAAAAAAAGAAAATCCAAAAAGAGTTTACATGTTTCAAAACAAAAGACCAAATATATTTTCTCTAAATTAGTTATTTTTTTAATTTTTGTCCGTATCAAATCTGCCCGAATTATGCATACATGATTCTCGTCTTTCGGGGCGTGATACGTAGGCAACCCACATATGGTCCGGTCTTCCTAGTAAATCTTAGGTTCTTGGATTTGCGGGGTCTTAGCCAAATTTTGCGCCTCTAGCCATCTTTTGGCTAAATAAGACATTTTGCAAAAATAGCCTCAATCATGTCTTGCATGTGTTTAGTAGGGAGTGTTATTATCTCACATAGTGTTGGTTTAAAGTTTTCTCGTACAGGTGTGGATCTACTTACCGAAGTTTGATCATGACAGACATCTCGAGACCATCTAGTCCGGATCATTCAGGAATTACTTAAGGAGATTTTTCTTTTTATGTTTTGAGTCTGTTTTTTTATGTTGTTTTTTTTACTTTCTAGTTTTGTACAGTAATGTCGAGTCTTTTGTTATTATTTTTACTATTTTTATATTGAAAAAAAGTGTGTCATAAATCAAAATTCTAAAAAAAAAAAAGATATTTTGCATTTTTATATTTTTGTTGGAATTTTCTTTAGAAATACCGCTCCTAGAAATTAAGAAAAAAGAGAAAGTTTGAGGTGGTTTAATTTTAGGAAATCAATATCTAGAACTCAAAATAAAAATTTCTTTTATATTTCCTTTTAGTACATTAAGACCAAAAATTCAAAAAAAAAAAAAAAAAAGAGAGAGAAGAGAATTTTCTTTTAGTGCCTCTTTAAAAGTTTTCTTTTAAGATATTAATTTCAAAAATCTAAAAGATTTTCTTTTGAGTTTCTTCTTTGGGAAATTAGCGAAAAATAAAAAAAAAATTCTTTTATTTTCATTAGAACGTTAGGATATTGTGCATAAAAGAAAAAACATACTCTATCTTTTGTTTATATTTAAAGTTTCTTCCTTAGGTAATCAAACACTGAAATCCAAAAATTTTTTTCTATCTTTTTCATTTCTTGTTTCGAAATAATTCTTCAAGGATATCAAATAAAAATTCCAAATATTTTTTTTGGTTTATTGTTTAGATTCCCTTCCTAAAAAAGGAATAAAAAAGAAAATTTATCTTCTAGGATTTTTCCTTAATAATTACCCATAGAGTATTTGTTTCAAAAAGAAAAAAAAGAAAGAAAAATATGCTCAAGTTTAGAATAGGTTAAATCTATAAAATTCAAAAAAAAAAAAAAAGATTTTCTCCTTTTATTTCCCTTTTCTCGTCAGAGTAGTCATTAAGGTAAGAAGAAAAAAAAGGTTTGTTTGTTTGCTTTATTTTTGATCTTCCAGAACTACGCAAAAATCTGATTCATGCAATGTCATGATACGTAGGCAACCTACATAGGTTTCGATCGGATTATTTTTTTTATTATTAAAAAAAAAAGAAAAAATAGGTGAAATTATAGGACGTGAGAAATGAGAGGAAGGAAAAAGTCATAATTAGAAAAAAAAAAAAAAAAGAGGAAGGAAGATGAGCAAGCCAAGAAGTGCTAGAAAAGAAGAGAAAAGAGAAGATTCAAATGGACAAATTGGGATGATGCCAAGTGACCTTATGACCCTCGAAGTCATTCTAGAACCATTAATTGTTGCTAGATGCATTGCACACAATGTGATATTACTGTTGTACGGGGCGACCCAATTTTATTCTGTTTGATATCTTCATACCAAAAAGGTGGTTGGTTTGTGGTTTGCGATGTAGTAACTCTTCTCCACAATATAAAGTCAAAAGGAAATGGCAGACAACAACTGAGTTGGGTTGGTTGATACCGGTGTCCGAAAGCAGTTGGCTGAACAGGACACTGGTTTGACTGATGAGGTAAGGATGTTAAGACAACAGATGACGGACATGTATCGGGCCTGGATGACTGGGAAGGCACCACCCCCGCCACCACCTAGCTTCTTAGATGCTACCCTTACCTAAACTCCGGTTATAGTGCCAGATGATCCTCCATACTCTCCAGATCCACCCGCTTATCACATCTTTCCCAACCACCCTAGTAGCTCCATCACTCGTCCTCCAATTACCTCTCCCCAAAATTTCCCTCCTGTCATATCCATTATCCCCAAATATGAATATCCACTCAAAGCTCATGATGCCCAATACTATCCCGTAGAGATTGCCCATAAGGTTCCAGAATCATACAAGAAGAGCCATTAGGATGAGCTTCATGTTGAAAATGAAAAGGTTACTGGAAAAGAAAGGCGAGATGGGATACCTAGGAAGCTGAAAGGCATAGAACAGTCCTTAAAGAACAAGCAAGGAATGGAACACTAGGGTAACGAGGCTTACAAAGAATTGTCTGTGTCCCCTGATGTTCGCCTGCCCACATAGTTTTAAGGGCCAAAATTTTACTTTTATGGTGGGTGTGGAGATCCGGTAGCCCATCTGAGGGTTTATTGTATTGAAATGAGAAGTGTTGGAGAGAAAGATGACTTGTTGATGACATATTTTAGTAAGAGCTTTACTGGGACAGCTTTGGAATGGCATAATTGTCAAGATGTCGGTAAGTGGCTACATTAGGTGGCATGGATCAAGATTTTGTTCGACACTTTCCATACAAATTAGGCATTACCCCAGAACGCTCCTCCCTATCTAAAATGGAAAAGAAGCCGGGGGAAAGCTTTAGGGAATTTGGGCTCAGATGGAGGGAGCAAGCTGCTCGAGTCAGCCCCATGATTGGTGAAGAAGAAATGGTTGAGCTTTTCCTACAAGCTCAGGGGCCCACCTACTTCCGTCATTTGATTCCAACCTCGGGTAAACCTTTTAATAATGTGTTAAAAATGGAGGAGACGGTAGAAGAAGGAATCTGTAACGACCTGACCGGTTGTTTTGAGATTTTTCCCTCTGACTGCCAGTTCTCGGGCATGACTTGCCCCGTGTGATATATTATGACTAATTTCAATCGTTGGTTTTGGTTTTCTCGAAAATCGGTATGAATTTGAAAGAACTGTCTCAGCTAAAAGCTTTGAATTTGAAAGGTTTGACCAAGAGTTGACTTATTTGCAATGTGATATCGGATCAAAATTTTTATGATTTGGTTAGCTTCTTGGGGTGATTTATGACTAAGGAGTGTGATCGGAATTGGTTTTGGAGGTCCGGTGTGGAATTTGGCTTGAATTGGCGAAGTTAATATTTTTGCGTTTTCCGGTTGATAGGTGAAATTTTCATCCGAGGGCCAGAATGAAACTACGAGAGCTTTTGTAGCTTCGTTATGTCATTTGGGATGTGTGTGTAAAATTTTAGGTCATTCAGATGTCGTTTGGCCGGGTTTTTGATCGAAAGTGTTCTACGGAAGTTTGTGGAAACTTAGGCTTGAATCCGATGTATTTTGAGTGATTTGATGTTGTTTGAGGTGTTTTGATGATTGGAACAAGTTTTATTGAGGTTTTAGGATGTGTTTATGCTTTTGGTTGAGGTCCCGGGGGCCTTGGGTGAGTTTTGGGTGGTCAATCAGACCATTTTTGGCTTTGAGAGTTGCAGAAATTGCTATTGAAATGTTGCAAAGAAATTGGCTTTTGCGATCGCTTGGGGACATTTGTGATCGCATAGAAGGATTTTGGAAGGCCAGTAAATAGACCTTCACATTCGCATTAATGGGATCACATTCGCGGAATGTTAGGGTTTCTTGCTTCGCGATCGCGTGAAAGCTGTCGCGTTCGCGTATAAAGAAATGAGGTCCAAGAGCTACTGTTCTTCGCATTCGTGCATGAGGGAACGCGTTCGCGTAAGTATAAAGTCCGGTGCATCACATTCGTAGAGATAGGGACGCATTCAAATAAGGTTAAAATTTGGGAAGTTAAAAATGTGCTACGCGATCGCGAGGTGTGTGCCGCGATTGCGAAGAAGGTTTTTGAGTGGTGGGCAAAATGTTTTAAGTCGTCTTGTCCGCATTTCTAGGTCTATTTTCGCCATGGATGATCGTTTTTGGAGATTTTTGAAGGAAATTAAAGAGGGATTCAAGAGAAATTGACTTGAGGTAAGAATCTTGGTCTTAAAACTCGATTATATTATTAAATCCACCTAGAAATTCATGGAAATTTAGCTAAAAATGGAAGAACAAGGGCTTGGGATTTTGAGATTTTAAATTGGGATTTGAAGGGCTGTTTGAGGTCGAAATTTAGAGTTTTTGATATGTATGGACTCGTGGAAGGGTAAGGAACCCATTGATGTGAAAATTTCTGATTTTTGAGAAGCGGGCCTGGGGCTCGGGTTTTGCTAATTTTGGGATTTTTGATATTTTTCGATTGTTTTCGATTGGGTTTTGTTCCTTTAGCATATTGTGACGTATTCGTTCTGGTTTTGGTCAGATTCAACGCGCGAAGAGGCCGATTTGAGGGGCATAGACGTCGCGAGCTAGAGAATTCCCCAGTTCGAGGTGAGTAATGATTGTAAATGATATTCTGAGGGTTTGAAACCCCCTATGTGCACATCCTAGTGCTATATTGAGATGACTTGCATGCCGGATAGCAAGCGTGGGGTAGAGCACCGTTGGAGATTGTGATTTGGTCCGTCCCAATTGATGAATTTACTGCGTATTTGACTAAAATTTACTTGTTATCATCATAATGTGGTCTGATTGCCATATTTGGATTTTGTGCCAGCCATTTGAACCCTTCGGGGATTTTTGTTGATATTTCCTCACTGTTTTGATTTTATACTTGAACTCAGTTATGTATTTTCCACTGTTTTTAAGACTCAGCCAAGTTTATTTTCCTTTAACACTTGAAATGATATTTCCAATAATATTTGGGCTAAGCATCATGTTTTACTGTTGCCCTAGTGGCTTATGTGATTTTTGACTGAGTAAGGCCGAGGTCTTGTATTGTGAGGATTCTTTTGGATCGGGCTGCACACCGCAGCAGTGAGATACTGATTTGATATGAGGCCGAGGGCCTAGATTTGATGCCACGGGATGGCTTGATATTGCGCTTGGGCCGTAAGGGGCCCCTCCCGGAGTCTGCACACCCCTAGTAAGCGGCAAGGACGATAAATGGATCGGGCTGCACGCCGCAGCGATATGGATCGGGCTGCATGCCACAACGGTACTAATACTGTTCTGTATGTTTACTTTATATCATTTGTCTACCATTATCTGTTGTTTGTGCTACTTCATGCAATATCTACCTGTTTGCCTGGCATTCTCTGATGGCTGAGTGTTGTGCCGAGGGACGGATTTCTATGCTTATCTGCACTACTTGTTTGCATTCATTTGTGTGACCGCTAAAAAAGTCATTTTCAAAAGAGGTTTAAGCTGAGCTAAGATGTCTCTCTAAAGATTTCACATTTTCACTATTTTTCTCAAAAGGGTTTTGCACTGCTCTATACAGCATGATGATTTGTTATATGTGATTTCTTACTACTCAATTGTTATTTACCTTTATTACTCACTTAGTTGGAGTACTCACTTTACTTCCTGCACCTTATGTGTAGATGCAGGTATTTATCCACCCGTTAGCGGGTTTTGGCTGATCAGAGGCTGAGTTATAGGAGTTAGCGAGGTGACTGCCAGCGTTCGCATTATCGTTTCCCTCTTTTTTTTCATTATTCTGGTGCTGTATATTTTAGACCTTGTAGTTGGATTTACACTCTAATAGATGCTCGTGACTTGTGACACCCCGATTAGGGCTGTGTTGGGTTGTATTTCCGCTAATTAATATCATGAAATCATATTTAAACTGCTTATGAACAGTCTATCTTATTAAAAGAAGTGTTGTGAAATGGTCTGGCTGGCCTTGTCTTCACGAGGGGCGCAATCACGACCGGAGCGGGTTTGGTTCGTGACAGAATCAAGTCAGGCAAAATGATGAGTTATTCAACATCGAAAGATACTACAAAAGACATTTAAAACGTCCCAGTAAGTTTGGATGGAAAAAAAAAAGAAATCGAATGGATATCCTTGTGCACTAGATTATCCTCCCCAACGCTACCTCTCTCCACAGAATCCCCAAAGTCACCCATCACTTTTCCAGTACCCTATCCACAATGAACCACCATATGCTCCACACCCATGAGGCCCGCGATGGCCCACACCACTTCCCCAAATGTCTTACTCGCCCGCTCAAGCATATCAGCCACCTGCCTACAAAAGGTTCCAACCGAGGCTAGAATACAAACAGAAAAGACTACTGAATAAAGAAAAGGCTTTTATCCCTATTGGAGAATCATATTCCAGTTTGTTCCAAATATTGAGGCAATTGGACATGGTGAAGCCGATTCAGATAAAAATGCCAAACCCTATGCCAAAGAAGTTTGATTTTTCTCAAAGGTGCGCATATTGCTCCAATGCCCCGGGCCACATTATAGAAAAGTGTTGACACCTGAAAAAAGCAACTCAGAAGCTTATTGATATAGGTGACATTATCGTGCAAAATCCATATGCAGCATACTCTAGCCAAATTCCATCGCCTGTTCATAATGAGACGCATATGGTGGGTATGATTTATTTTGAAAAGGAAATATGCTAATTATTCTGAGATCCTCGGAGGTCCATGCATTGTAAAGCTTTCAACGCTATCAGAGGTTGATCTTAAGAACGGGCAGGCAAAGGGACACAAATTTTTTTTTAAGAACAATGTGATGAAGACTTGTGAAGGTCCTAGTATTGTTGATGTACAAGTCAGTGGCTAAGATGTCGTGTTTGGTAATTGGAAAGACGCTCCATCTCTCGGCTAGCCAGGGAGGAGTCTTGGTGGTTCATTTTATTGTCATTTCTGTTGTCCGGATTGTTTCAGGGTTGTAATCCGGATATTATCTTGTGACTCAAACCCTTCTATCCTTTTTATTATCCTAGTTCCTTTAGTCGTAGTAACTCATTTAGTGTTATCTAGGTTTGTTCCAGGGCTGTACCCCTGTTTATTTTGCTTGTTTTGTTGTTCAAACTCTTTCACCGTTTGTCTAATGCAATTTTTTGTCTCTGTTATTTCTAGTCATTTTTTTTAGTTCTCTTCTCCTTTTATAGTTCTTTTCATATTGGTTCTAGTGACATGACATACACACATAATTCTATGCCTGATCTTAAAAGTCAGTTTACTCATGAAGCAATGAAGCAATTTTGAAGATGATTGGGGCATTTGAAGGAAATAGATACATAATTTTAAGATCATTTGAAGCCAAACTAGTGAAACTGGGGCAGATAATTTTGAGATCATTTGAAGCCCGAACTATGTGGAACCGGGGCAGATAATTTGGGAAGTTAATAGGATGGAAAGAATTCATTAAAGGAAAGTGCATCCCGAACGATTTGAAGCAAGCAACTTCGAGTTCAAGTGCACCTCAAGTAACAAGATAAAGTCAAGGAAGTTTTCTCCGAATTGACGGAGGATATCCGGCGTGAAAAGGGAATCACGCAACGAGGGTTTTGTACTTGACAAGTCGCTAAAGATAAATGGAAGGCATATCAATAATATCAATGTTGAATCCTTGAAAGAAATATTGTGCATGATCTTCAATTTTCATTTCAAGTTGCATGTTTTGTACTTGGCATTTTCAGGGATTGGGAGGCCCTCTTTTACCTACCCAAACACTTATACCATTTGATATCCTTTTGAACCTACGTCTAATTTCTTTGACCTCACCTCTTTTGGAATCAAGTTAAAGTCACGCGAAAAAGAAAAAAAGTTCATGCCCTCCCATAGGTTTATTCTAGAAAGTTCATTCCCAAAAGGAAAATTCAAAAAAAAAAAGAAGAGAAAAGTAGAGATAAAAAAGTAGAAAAATGGGGAAAAGGAAGGAAGAAAAAAAAAAGAAAAAGAAAATAAAAAGAAATGTAACAACAACAAAACGTATCTCTAAACTTCGTTTGACCTGATTCGTATCACCACAGGATATGTAGGCAGCCTTACGGTTCGGTCATACCAAATAAAATATTTCATAATCCCACGAAATCAAAAGTGGGACAGTCTTTCTTAGTAACTCCATAAAAAAATTAAATTTCTTTGTTTTAGAAATTGGGGTAAAGTTTCTAGAATGGATTCCAAAAGTTGTAAATAAATTAACCCCGTTGTCTTAGTTATTTTGAGCCTTTATAATATCCTTTCTTTCTAACCCTGTCCAAAAGCCACATTACAGTCCAAAAATGATCTCCCAGATAATCTTTGAGAGTGCTGAGTTTAGACATGCCAAGAGCATATGATATTTTACGATGGTTAATGCCTTGTCATCTGCAGAATCAGAGGAAATAAGAAGAAAAGAACAAAGTGAGAGAGTCTTATTGGTGAAAACCTTCACATGCACCATAAGGTGATGGTGAGTTGAGAGAAAGAACAAAATGAGAGAGGCTTGATGGTGAAAACCCTTCAGGCACTACAAGTCGAATAAGGTTCGTGAATCAGATTGGATAATCGGAGAATTGAAGCCCAGTTTCACGGTTTAGGGGTATCACAAGAATTGAACATCAGACTTGCTTGACAGGTTAGGCCACTTGATCCAAAGGTGCATGTCATGGTCATTAGAATTGGTATCCACATCTGATAAGTTTCTACTTTGTAGTTTTCTTGTTAGGAATCATCTCTTTTCATTGTCCTTTACTCTGTTCCTTTTGTCTTATTTACTTCCTCTTCCTGAGTCTGTTTGGTCAGAACAAATGAGAAATAACTTCAAAATTTTCCACCAGCTTTCCAATTGCACAAGACGGTATCTGGCTTGCACATAAAAGTGGCATAAGTCGGAAAGATCAACATACGCATTGAGTTGGTAACAATCAACGTGCTTTAGGATTCATGTGAAATACAAAAGGTTCGGTATATGTCAATTTATTAACAATGCAACATATAGGGTGTTGGGTGAACGGGTCAAAGGTATTTTCTGTGATAAGGTTGACAAAGAAAATGGTTAACCAATGACAAGCAAGGTCTTCCAAGTGGAAATCAGTTATCATGGGAAGTGAAGGAGCAATCGCCCTTAAAGTCAAGGAAGCAAACCAACCACCATGTTTTTAAACTGACAAGAGTTTTCTTTGATTAAAACAGGGGCAAAAATTTTGTTTGTTTCAGAGAAACCCTCCGTAAGGAAAAGCAAGCACCAGACAGGTTTGACCGTAAATTTTTAGGACCCTCCTGGAAAATGGGACCTAGTTTAAAATTCAAAACAATCATGAGTAGCGAGATCTAGCATAAATATACCCCAAAGGAATATAAGTTGGTTTCACAGTTTTCATTCTTAAGATGGGATTCAATTAGAAGTTGTCAGGACCCTCCTGAATAACGGGACCTAGCTTTAAGATTCCATCAGATAACAAGATTTAGCGTAAGTTCTGCTGGAGGGTAGTATAATTCAGCCGTAAAAGTTGTCCCTCTTAAGATAAGACTTGATTTTTGATTTTCAGGACCCTCCTGGATAATGGGATGCAGTTTTAAAACTTTCTTGGATAACAAGTCTTAACGGAAGTCATTCCTTTAGAAGAGATAATTTAGCTTTAAAACTGTCATTTAACTAGGAGTTTTCAGGACCCTCCTGGATAATGGGATTTAGTTTTCAAATTCTTAGAAATATTTGGTAACATGATTCAATTAACACTCACAGATGCTCCTAGCTACCAAATTGGGGCAGAAAATTCTCTTTGTTTTGTCTATTTTGTTGAAATCAGGCACCCACCTGGAGAGCAAAGGAGAACAACACTAATTTCAAAGAATAGAAAGCAGATCAAGTGTCGGTAATTAGGAGCCCACCTGGAGAACAATTCATATCAAGCGTCGGTAATCAAGAGCCCATCTGGAGAAAAAAACAATTCAAGCGACGGTAATCAGGAGCCCACCTGGAGAACAAAGCAGATCGAGCGTCGGTAATCAGGAGCCCACCTGGAGAACAAAGCAGATCAAGCATCGGTAATCAGGAGCCCACCTAGAGAACAAAGCAGATCAAGCATCGGTAGTCAGGAGCCTACCTGGAGAACAAAGCAGAGCAAGCATCGGTAATCAGGAGCCCACCTAGAGAATAAAGCACATCAAGTGTTGGTAATCAGGAGCCCACCTGGAGAACAAAGCAGATCAAGCGTCGGTAATCAGGAGCCCACCTGGAGAACAAAGCAGATCAAGAGTCGGTAGTCAGGAGCCCACCTAGAGAACAAAGCAACTCAAGTGTCGGTAATTAGGAGCCCACTGGAGAAAAAAACAATTCAAGCGTCGGTAATTAGGAGCCCACCTGGAGAACAAAGCAATTCAAGTGTCGGTAATCAGGAGCTCACCTGAAGAACAAAGCACCAATATTCAAAGGAAGACGATCAATTTCGGCAATCAGGCATCCACCTAGAGAAAAGGAAAAACATCTTAGATTACAATTCAAATCAGCAACAAAGGGACCACCTGGAGAATACAAGTCAACAAGGCAACATGAATCACAATATCAAGTTTGAATATATATATAGGATTCTCGTAATTCATAGATCATAGTTTAGTCTAGTTTCTTTTATTTTATTTCGGTATAATAAAGAGTTCAGAAAGCAGTAGCAGCAGCAGCAATAGTAAAATCACAGCTTCATGATAGTCCTAGCTACCGAAACTTCCCGAACTACACTGACATGATTCCTTTATAACCAAGGATATGTAGGAAACCTCGGAAGTAGGGTGCGGTCAAGTATTTCAAAAATGCTTTCCACGGAGTATTCAAACAGGCAAAAATCGCTCGTATCTGCTCACTTTATCTTTTTACAAAAACTCTCCGTGTTTCCGAACAAAGAGGGGAAGTCGTGAGCACATGATTTTTTACCCTATGAGAATTACTCCCATAGATTCAAGAAAAATAAATTTTTCCCCATTATGTGAAATTTCATAGATTTTCTTGCATTTGTCTGTGCATGTTTATTTTATTTAAATCATGAAAAAATTACAAAATATATTGCATTTCTGCATTTAGGATTTAATGTTACATTTTTAGATTAATTAGTAAATTAATTGGAAAAAAAATAGAAAAATCAGAAAATAACTCATCTTTGCATTTAGCTTCGAGTTTGGTAGTTTTTTTAATTTGGTATTTTATTAGTTGGGATAATTATTATTTTTAGTAATTCATATAATTTGATGGGATGATTTGGGTTAGGAATTAAGTTAGATTTTATTTTTATTTTTTATTTTTTATTTTAAAAGAAAGGAATTAAAAAGGAAATTGAAAAGGAAAGGAAAAGAATGAAGTCTGATTTTGGGACAAATTCTCGAATTCCCTAAGCCCAAATCGATTTGTTCCCTATAATTCGTTTAAAATCAGCCCAGACCCGCCCCAACACCCGAACTAGTCTCCAGCTTATCCAAACGATGCCGTTTTATCTCGTTCCATCATAGTTAATGATCACATCAGATCCAACGGCTGTCCAAACCCCTTTCATTTTAATTATACAAACACCCCTCAGAAACCTCCCCTAAATCTCTTCTCTCAATCCCCTAACCCTAGAGACCCGCCGCCCCAAAATCCTCGCCGCCTCCGCCTCACTTCGCCCACCGGAAATCGCCTAACGGCGGTTTTGGTGGCCCAATCGTCTCCAAAAATACACCA
>MU755193.1:22410-35161 GCA_026770625.1 Nicotiana glauca
CTTCGAATCATCGTGGAATTCATCGAATCTTTGATCGAAGTCAGACCCCTAAACCCTAGCTTACCCAATCAACCCCAAATTAACACCCTGAAACCCCCACGACCCCTCGTACCAAATCCACAACTCTTTTCCCTCGTATATTCCTTGAACTCCTTGAATTTTAAATCAGAGCTTTAACCCTAAATTTTCAACACTCGAATTTGCGAGTTTTTGTTGAAGATTTGAGGTCGAAATCGAAGGTTCATTTCGGCCAAAATCGAAGGCCTGGGTTCGATTTTAGGATTTGGTCCGAGATTCTTAGGTATTTCTTTTGTTTTACCATTTGATCTTTAGTTTCTATCTTTGTTCTCTTATCATCTACTTCTACCATTTCTTTTACTTTTTAATCTTTATTTTACATTTTTGTTTTTATTTCTTCATGCCGTCTGTATGTGCATGTTAATTTTAGTTTGTGTTTTATAATTATTTGTGTTCTGGCCTTGACTAGTTAGATGTTTGCTTTTGTTTTGGGCCCGAATTATTTAAATCTTTAAGACTCGGCAAATTGAATACTCAAGAGTCTTAGGCTTTCAATGTTAATTTTGTTTCTGAAATTAGAAAACCCAAATTGAAAATGATTCGAGTTTGTTTTGAGCCCAGGGTTGGTTTAATTATTGGGTCAACTTGATTCCTGAATTTTTGGGTAATTAACATGGGGTCTTAAGGGGTAGTCTAGGGATTGTTTAATAAGAGTAGTATTTACCTAACTAATTAGAAAGTTTCTATAATGGTAGAATTTAGGAGTACATTATGAATGCAGTACAAAGTTGAGTGGAGTGAATTAAAAATTGGGAAAAGGGCATTTGTGAATAGGGTGAGGCATTTCTGCTGCCTATATAGACAAACAAAAATCATATCATAAAAAAAGGAGATAATATACAGAAAAGCAAGATTGAGTGCTTAAAAAAGATAGCAAGAACACAAAGGGAGATTAAAAAAAAACAGATAGAGCTTAAGAGAGCTTAAAGAGAGAGCTAAAAGAGAGTTTAGAGAAAAAGAGATAAAAAATCCAGAGAAAACAAAAATGGCTAAAAATTCTGAAACTGTACTAATTTCCAGCATTCCTTGATAAAAACTTATCAAAATTCGGTATCAGCTGGGTTTTCTGATTTTTTTTTATTAGGAAAAATCTCTGAAAGTTTCACATCTTGCAACTGAGTTGAGTGATGGTTTTAATTTGGGTTTTGAAAGCTCTAATTTAAGTTTTGTTGTTTGGTTACTATTTTATTGATTCTGGGCATTGTTTCATTGCTTTCTCTGCTACTGCTTGGCTACTGATTTCACACTTCTTACTTTCTTTCATTTTTCAGGTATACTTCAGCACTTGAGTAGCATATGAGATGTAAAGGAAGCCCTGTAGTTGATTTAGATAGTGAATAAATTGGTTTCTGTTCTTAAAACATTGTTCATGTATTTCTCTTCTAAATTAGCTTGATTACTTGAACATTATTGTATTCAGTCACAACTTATGCAGTGTATTTTAGGACCATGCTCGAACTTTGGTTTGTTATTTTAATTTTGGTTTAGTTAAACTCCTTCTCAAGTACTTGTGTGTTGGGACTGTTATGATAGGAATTTAGTGAATAATGTTAATAATCGAGTTAGTAGTTTGAATCATGCATCTTTCGTTTATGTTTAGATTTGATAACTTGAATTGCTCATTGAAATTGGTTGTTGGAAACTCCACGGTTCAGTAATTAATTTGAGTAATGTTGGTTGATTGTGAAATGCATCTGGTTTTATCAACAGTAGGGTAGGTTGTTAATGCCAAAACTAGCATGTGTTAGAGGGTAGTATTGGTCCTTCTTCATTTCATTATTACTGGAAACAGTTGTGAGTAATGTTGAGCCCTCATTATGGTAATGTAAATCAGTTGTGCCCATCCATTCCTTGAAGTTTTCTTAAAGGAATTGGACCAAAATTTGAACCCATATGGGAGTTGCCTCTTAGCAATGGGCTAATATGTGCGTGCCCATCTTTGGTGACTTTGCGAGCCCAACTTTGGGACCTATCCAGAAAAGGTCCAATTCATTTTGTAGGGATTATGATAAAAAGAATTTCATCCTTGAGAGGTGAATGGTCATGCCATTTGGATGTTTTTTTATATATCAAGTTTGGTCCTACTCGTCTTCCTTCTGCAGAATGTTCAAATGCCATTGGGCTTTTAGTTGGTCCAAACCATCTCGTTTGATTAATTGGTTTATTTCATTACACTTGGCTTGGTGAATAACAAGAGTAGATTGAACCTCGATTTGGATTAGGCTAAATATCTGTTTTTTATTTATTAAGCATTATCCTCCAATTAGACTCGAGGTGTGCCATGCGAAATAAAATCTTAAATGCACGACCCTCATTTGATTAATGTTTCTGTCTTTAGAAATCGAGGTGCCCCATTTAGCGAACTTTCCATGGCCCTCGCAAACTTGAAAACGCGTAGTTGCTTTAGGCGCGTAATTTTAAAATTACCTTCCTAAACTTGGGTGCGCATTTCATGTGACCCAAATTCAAATCTTAACAACGTTAAAAGAATGTATCTCGAACTACGGCTGCATTTTATGTGGCGTAGTCCAAGGACGTATTTTAGATGACGTTGAAATCTTCCTTAAAATAGTTAAAAGTGGTTTAAAGTAAAAATTCACATAGGTTTAAAACGTTCTAAAATCAGATAATTGAGCCAATAATAATAGCTGAGTGACCGTGCTAAAACCACGAAACTCAGGAATGCCTAACACCTTCTCTTGGATTAACAGAATTCCTTACTCGAATTTCTGTGTTCGCGGACTGTAATGCAGAGTCAATCTTTTCCTCGATTTGGGATTTAAACTGGTGACTTGGGACATCATAAATTATTTCAAGTGGCGATTTTGAATTTTTAAGTAAATAAATCTCATTTTGATTGTCATTTAAAGTTGAAAAACTCCCTTATATACCCTTCCAAGTGTAGGTAAAAAGGAAAAAGGAGGTGTGACATGCAAAACCAGCAAAAATTGAAGCGGCTATCCAGATCCTTTTTGTTGCTCTTGTTCAAAGCTTTTTGTGTGTGTTAGATCTCTGTTTTTCTAGTTTCTTAAGTTTCAGAATTGCTACTTCAACTTAGTGAAGGTGTGGGAACGAGGTCTGTATATGAGAATGGGGGAAGTAGGTGTGTGAGAGAAAGTAAGAGATAGGGATGGCGGCTGAGAGATGAAGAAGAAGATGGGGAAGGCTGCTAGGGTTTTGGGTGTAGAAGAAGTCTGTTTGTTTGAGAGTGAGGATGAGCGGCTAGGGTTCTTGTAAAAAAGCGGGTGTGGATCCGTCTCTTATTTTTTTAGAATGGAATTTGGGGAGTACAATTGTCTTAATGAGTGGGGAGAGGGATATTGGGCTAGGTAGATCGTAGGGTGAACTAGGCGAGTATTTGGAGGAAATGGGCCACTGAGATTATCTTGTCCCAGTTTGAAATAAGACCAAACAACCTCTTTCTTTCATTTCTCTTAATTTTCAAAAAACAACCATTTATTGAATACTCCTAATTCCAACTAATTTGCTAAATTAACCCATTGACCTATTTTTCTAATAATTAACTAATTTATTTAACTAATAATGCATACAAAAGGCCTAATGTATTTTTGGTTTTTTAATGTTTTTTTTACAAATACAATTAATTATACAATTAAAATCTTAAAAATATAAAAGTCAACATATTTTTGTTATTTTAAAGTTAAAATGCTACTAAAAATGCAGCAAACACGAATACGCACGAAGCAAATCAAGTAAAATATGGAAAAATTCCTGAAATCCTATAAAAAAAAATAAAAAGCTATTTTTTAGGAGTAATTTTATATACTAGGTAAAAATTACATGCTCACAGCTGTCCCTCTTTGCTCGAGAACATGAAGAGTTTTCAGGCGAAGATAAACTGAGCAATCATGAGCAGTTTTTGCCCATTTGAGTACTCCATGGGAAGCATTTTTGAAAGAGTTCGACCGAACCTTGATTTTAAGGTTGCGTACATCTCCTTGGCTATAAAGGAATCAGGTCAGTATAGTTCGAAAGTTTTGGCAGTTGCAACTATGGGGAAGCTATGATTTCACTATTGTTGCTGCTGTTTCTGCTTGCTGAACTCCTTATTACACCAAAATCAAAATAAAAGAAACTAAACAAACCTATCAACTATGAGCTATAAGATTCCTGTCTATAAGTCTTTTGAAGCTTAATCCTGAGTCTTGGCTGGTTTTTCATGCAAACTCTGATCTGAATCTTGATGCTTGCTAGTTGCAGGTGCTAGTTCATTCTTCTATGGCTTCTTCGAATCAAAACGGGACATATAAAGCTCGTGACTTCAGTCATGTCTTGAGCATCCACATATTTTCCTCCACTATTGCATTTTGAATTCACTTATTTTCTTTTCTTTTCTTTATTTTGGATTGAAGCTTCTTCTTTTGGTCATCTAAAACCCTATGTCTCAAGGTAAAACTTGCTCAGATACCAAAATAACAAACGAACAAAATTCTCCCTGTTTTCACTTAGAAAATTTTGTGAGTTATTTGTAACAAAACTCTATACTACTTCATTATTGAAAGTAATAAAAGATAGGGATTGGTGCACCCTAGAAAACATGATTCTTCGAGAATAGTGTACCCTGATTGTCTAAATGATGTCTCAAGTAAGGATTGGTGTACCTCAAGTTGGAGAAACACAGCTAGGGATTGGTGTACCCTATACTGTTGAGGAAACTAGGGTGTAGAGACCCTATATCTTGAATAATATCAAGTAGGAAATGGAGACCCTATGTTGGAAAAAGAACTAGGGAATGAAGACTCTATGTCTAAAATAAATCAACAGGAAATAGAGACCCTATGTTGGAAAAAAGAGACTAGGGAGTGGTGACCCTATGTTGGAAAACGAAATAAGGAGTGGAGACCTTATGTCTAAAATAAAATCAACTAGGGAGTGGAGATCCTATGTTGGAAAAGAAGACTAGGGAATGCAGATCCTATGTCTAAAATAAATATCAAATAGGGAGTTGAGACCTTATGTTGGAAAAGAAGACTAGGGAGTGGAGGCTCTATGTCTAAAATAAATCAACTAGGGAGTGGAGACCCTATGTTGGAAAAGAAAACTAAGGAGTGAAGACTCTATGTCCAAAATAACTTCAACTAGGGCGTGGAGACCCTATGTTGGAAAAGAAGACTAGGGATTTGAAACCCTATGTCTAAAATAAACATCAACTAAGAAATAGAGACCCTATGTTGGAAAAGAAGACTAGAGAGTGGAGATCCTATGCCTAAAATAAAATCACTAAGGAGTGAAGACCCTATGTTAAAAAAGAGACTAGGGAGTGGAGACTCTATGTCTAAAATAACATCGCTATGAAGTGGAGACCCTATGTTGGAAAAGAAGACTAGGAAGTGGAGACCTTATGCCTAAAATAAAAGTAACTAGGGAATGGAGATCATATAAACTTTCCCAAGATAGTTAGCCACTTGGGACATAAACTTTTCAACTTCATTTTGCCTTTGTAGGCACTTCAATTTTATTTCCTCCTTCTAAGAGTTTTTGATATTGAAGCATCGGCCGCCATGGCCAGTCGGGGTCGACTTGATGCCCCTACTGAGGCTGGGTGCCTTTTTTTTTCATATTAGCTTGTATCACATGAGAGCCCTGTAAATTAGTCTTGCCATCTCTACTTTGCCTTAGTATTTGGAACAAAGTTAGACCGAAAGAGATTCAAAGAAAACAAACAATGGAATGGACAATGAATTTATACAAGAGCTATTGTGCCGATTCCCTTTCTTTGATTACCCTCTCTAGAACCTGGAAGTTATTATTATCTAAAAAAATGATGAAAAATGAAAAGAAAAAGAATCAAAAGAAAACCAAAACAAATTTCTTTGAACTATGTTTGACTTGATCCCGAAAGAATACGTAGGCAGCCTCTCTATGGGGTTCAGTCTCACCAAAATAAATTTGCACATTCCCCCCAAAAGTTGAAACTGGGGCAGAAGTTATAATGATTCGGCGATGGTTTTGCCTAAAAGGTTTCAAAGTTGTAATTCAATTCAAAATCCTTCTACCTAAATCCTTGCCAAGTCTTTCCGATCAATCCCCGGGAATTTTCAAGAATTGGAGGATACAGTTGCTTGAATCTGATGAAACCAAAATGAGAAAGTCTTGTTGGTGAAAATCCTCACGGGCACCATAAGGCGATGGTAAGTAAGGAAATTAAAATGGGGGAGTCTTGTTAGTGAAAACTCATAGAGAGCACTAAAAGGTTATGTTGAGGAGAGATATGAGAGAGATCAGCAGGGTAGTGTTTGGATAGCAAGAAAGAAAGCCTTCGTCATCCCAATCGGAGCATGTTAAAGCTGTGAAAATGGTCAAACGTAATACCTTTTGACCGCATCAGTGTTGTCAACTGTCTCAGGGTCATTTCCTTTAATGTCTCCCAAATATAGCGCTCCCTTTTGCAACACTCTTTTTATAATGTACAGACCTTTCCAATTTGGACAAAATTTTCCTTTGGATTCTTCATGATGCGGGAGAATACGTCTCAGAACGAGTTTTCCTACTTCGAATTTTCTGGGCCGCACTTTCTTGTTGTAGGCACGGGCCATTCTTTGTTTGTACAACTTCCCGTGGCAAACTGCATCAATCTGCTTTTCATGAGTCGTAGTTAACTGTAGGGCAGTTTATTTGGATCGGATATCCGAAATCCAAACCAATCCGTTCAATTTCGATTGTGTTTATTAAAATCTCATATTTCAGTTCGGATTTGGATTGGTATAATTGTAATCTGATCTGATCCGAAATTCAAGATTATTAGGTTATGTATAAATACTAATCTTTAATTTCGGATAGTTAGTACTTCCTTTACATTTTCCTCCAAGTTATTACGTTTACAATTGATAGATTTGGCTATATTAGCACCATAGTACTCTCATAATTGCAGAAACATGAATTTTTCTTATATTATTGCCTCTTTTACAAAGAAAATATACATATGAGTTTGCAACTTTGAGGCATAATAAGTCCAATCCAAAATGTAAAATTCGATCCCATACGATATTAATTCGGATCGGATTCGGATTGCATTTTCTAGAATCCAAAATCCGAAATGTGCTAAATCCAATTCGATCCATGCACAGACCTAGTTAACTGTTCCAACTAGGTTTTGACCCATTCATCATCCCCGGTCTCAGTTTTAACAATGATACGAAGAGATGGAATCTCAACTTCTGTGGTATTATAGCTTCAGTGCCATAAACCAATAAATATGGCATGGCCCCAACAGATGTACACACAGTTGTGTGATATCCTAATAGTTCAAAGGGTAACTTTTCATGCCATTATCTGGAAAATTGAATCATTTTCCTGAGAAAATTGTATGAGGTTTCCATAAATGTGGGAAGTCACCTCAATCTACGAGGCCAATAGTCAAAATCAGATCAATTTCTCATATTGTGTCTCTCTTGACCCCATCAAAAGCCCATACTCAGACATTATTAGCTTGCATTCTTTTCGTTCCAATCTCCATTCTCTGGAGTGTTGAGAGAGGGAAAATACCGACCCCGGAACCACCATCTAACATCGCTCTCTTCACATAATAGCCCTCATATTTGATAGTCAGGTGGATGGCTTTGTTTTGGGCATCTCCCTCTGGGAAGGAGTCTTCCGGAGCTGGTCAACTATTACATATTCTAAATTTTTCATCTTTTTGGAGAACTATTATGCTTTCTCACTACTTACAGGTTTCTTGGATGGCAATCGTTTATCCCTATTTAGTTTGGACTTCTTCAACTCTTCTACGCTGTGGTACTTTCCAGGATGATTCACTTCATTCACTTCACCATGACCTTTTTCCCCTTGTATGTAACCACTATTCTATTATAATTCTAGGGGACTGTAGTGGGATAGCTCATAGGGCTCTGTGCTACGTGGCTGATAACCACATGCTCAGTCAGCCTTGGTGAAATTACCTACCCTGCCCCAAATAGGTCCCCTTTGGTACATGCAATCTTGGCACATTCAACGTAGCTTTCCTGTGCTCGAATATCTTGAAAGGGTTCAAGATGAGCTATTCTTTTCTCGGGGCCTTAGGAACATAGGGAATCCCATTATTAGCAGGTGCTGCCCCAGTATTTGTTTATACAACTTGATGAATTGGGGTGACTTTCTTCTTAGTTTTGCCTTGTTTTACAACCGCTTTGGGTCTTGTCTATGAATTGGCGATGGCAATGATGGATTTCAATGCTAGATTAGATTCCTTGTCTTCACAAATCATTTCAATGACTGACTTATTGTTATGAGTCGGTAATGGATTATTGGTCACATTAGGGACTTCCTTGTCCCTCTGCACAACTCTTTTTTGTACTTCAAGCTTTCAACTACCCTTTTGAGGGTCCAATAGTCTTCTGTATCATGTCTCTCTACTCCCGAATGGTAAGCATGCCTGGTACCATCCCGGTATGATGGGGATTCGGGGTTTTGCCGATTGGGCGTACCGATTATGACAGACCCAATTGGATTAACTTCTGGAGCAGGCTGGAGTAAGATTCACCAATAGGGGTGAAATTGATTCTGCTCACGAGGGCGTGGGTTATGTTGATGTTTATTTTGTGGTGGAGGGGGGGGGGTATACAAAGCTTGGTAGGGATAATTATTTCTAGGATATGGAGCTCGGTCTTGATTGTAATGATGTTGTGGTCGTGCGTAAGGTTGGACCTTCATCACCGCATAGTGAGGTGGTGCCACAACATAGGATATATCTTGGGGTGGATAGTAGTGTTTTAAGGTTCTTGGCGGCCTTTAGGAATGATTAAATGATCGGCAGGGTCCTTTTGATCCTGAAGCTATCATAGCTCCTTCCTCCCTCTTTTTACGACTAGCCAAACCCCATGAGCTATTCTAGATTTCTTGGGAGGTAGCTTTCAAAGTAGCTTGACTCAATATCCAGCTAGTTTTCAGACCATTCTCTATCATTTCCCCGATTTTGATTACCTCAGAAAACGGATTGCCTATAGCGTCATCATATTCAGAAAATAATCAGCCTCTTGGGCCTGCAAGAAGACTGTAACCATTTTCATCTCATCTATGGGTGGTTTTACTCTAGCAGCCATTTCTCGCTATTTGATAGCATATTCACGGAAACATTTCGTAATTTTCTTCTTTAAGTTAGATAAGGACTTTCTGTATGGAGCTATGTCGATGTTGTATTGAAGTTGTTTGACAAAATCTTGGGCTAAATCATCCCATATGTGCCAGTGGGAGATTTCATGATCGATATACCATTCTGAAGCGATTCCTGTCAGGCTTTCTCCAAAATAGGCCATCAATAACTCTTCTTTCCCAGCATCCCCTCGTAGCTGATTGCAGTATCTTTTTAAGTGAGCAATTGGATCTCTGTTCCCATCATACTTCTCGAGCTTAGGCTTTTTGAAGCCGGCAGGTAGATGAACATTTGGGAACATGCACAAGTCTCAATAGGAAACACTTGTTTAGCCACTCAGGCCTTGCATGCTTTTAAGCTTTGTTCCAAGATTCTCATTTTCCAAGCCATTTCTTCCTACTCGGGGTTCCTTACGACTCTTTCTTGTTCTATTGGGGACTCATATTATGGCTGTTGAGCGTATGAGTCTGGAGTAACATGAGTTATGTTCGCCTGAAATTATGGGCCCTGGAAAGTGAATATTGAAGGCTCAAAGCATGGCCTGGGCACGGTTGGCTGTGCCATGGTGAAAACTAGCGGTGTAGAGAAAAAGGTTGATAGTGCTCCGAAGAACAGTGCCTGGGGGGGGACCATAGAAGGCACACTGATGGATGATGTAGAAAGGTACCCAAATAGGAAAAATGCATTAGTCATGGGGATGTTAGTGGTTCCAATTGTCCTTGCGACCAGCTCGGGGAACCCGAGAATTGTGCTTGGTGGTTCCCTACCATTGGACCAGGCATCCCACATTTCCAATATGCGGAGACGTAACATCTTGTTCTCTTTGGTAGTTGCCGACTCGGGTTATGAAATAGGAAGCTCAAGGTTATCCTTAGTGTTAACAAGGCAGAGGTTTCTTTCTGAAGACATTGGGATGCTTCCTTTTGATCTTGTAAATGGATGAGAAGCCAGATTACCATCAAAATCAACCACCTGAAAAAGACCTATCTAATTTTGCACACACAACACTCTTGTCATTTTTGTGACATTCAACAGAGAGGAAATCGTACATTGGGGATGCAATGCATCTGAATAGTTAAATGTTTCTAAATATTTTTGCAACGACTGTGTCTCATCCCGGCTTTCACTATCTCTTTTTCATTCTGTAGCTCTTTTCTTTCATTCATTCACTTCATATCTTGATTTCTTTTTTTCTTTCTCTTTCGTTATTTTTGTCTATTATTATTTGTCACTCTTTTTTTTCTTTTACTTTCTTCTCTTTCTTTCCACTTATTTAATTAATAAAAATAATCGAATTCGATGGCAATTGCCTATGTATCATGACACCGCATGAATAAGACCATTACATAGTTCAGGGAAACAAATGCAAAATAAAAATAAAGAAATTTTTTGGGGTTTTTCAATATTTCATTAATTAAAATCTTTTTCTTTGGTTTGTTTCCGTTACAAGGACTAGAAAACATTGATGTCTAAACAAAGGAAACATATAGACTCAAAACAAAACAACAAACAGACTCGACATGGATGAAAAGACAAGCAAACTCGAGAAAAAGTAAAATACAGACTCAAAACCTGAACAATCAAGAATACAGAAGGGCCTCAAATGCTATTCCGGGGGCCCGCGGGACATCAGTCAATCTCGACGCAGGCCTGTACACAATCTCTTCCTGAAGAATCTCTAGATCGGGCATCACCTGGCGAGCGAAGAACAACACTGAAGCAAAAAAACATAGATCTGGTCATACCCTCACATTCATTGCATTTCATTGCAGCATAATTGGAAATTTCTTTAATTCTCATTTTAATGGCACTCTATTCTTGGAGAAAGCGACCAATTATCTGTGCATGGGCTTCCAGCACCTGCATGGCTATGTTGTCTTGGTCTTGAAACTTTTGCACGCTCTCTTTAATTGGTAAATCAGTGCATAGCAATGTTCTCATTCTATTTTGAAGTCCTTTGTCTGCTGAACCATTTCATTTTCGAGGGGGCCCAGCTTTTTCTTTAAAATCGTGACTTCTCTATCATATCTTCACTTTAAATGATGGGCTGACCTTGCCTGTTCTTCTACACTTTTTGCCAACTTTGATCGAGCTTTTGCCAGGTCTTCCTTGGCCTTTGTCAGATTAGTCGCACAATCAAGCACTTTTCGCCTCAAGTTGCTTATGATTTTTTCGCCCCTCTCACTTCTCACTTTCATTTCGGTGGCAATTTTCATTTACCGGAGTTGAGTCGGAGGGCTTCAATTTCTCGGGCTAACCTCTTCTTTTCTCCTTCATCCTTATCAGCTTGTAACCCACTATTAAATCTGATGGTTCTGATTTGATGTTCTAGCTTGCTGATGGAGGTAAGATACTCCTTTTCTTTGGCCAATCAAACCCACTGATCTTGTGCTCCGTTAGTGAATTCTCGGACATGGGGCCTTTAGGCGGGCTGTTCTGGATCTTAATCGATCAGGGCTCTCTTGCCATACCATGTCGTGTAGTTATACTCTACCTCACCAGAGGATAAATCTCGCACCTGAGTTTGTGGCTCCAGAAACCTACATTGGTGCCACACCTGGTGAATCTTTTCTTTTGGGAATGCAGCCCCTGGGCGTAGCTCAATAACTTGTGCACTCAGATCTTTGTCGTGAGGGACTGTTTGATACCTTCCCAATTGGCATTGTCACGACCCCAATCTCGATCGTGATGGCGCCCAACACAACTGCTAGGAAAGCCCGACCATTTACACTCTCAACCCGAGCATGAAGCTCAAAACCAATTATTTGAATATCATTAACAGCAATAAAGCTTAAAGATAAATTGATAGATAAAAATAAGCTGAATATCAAGAAAATACGGAATAAACTCCCAAAGACCTGGGGTTCATGATTCTAGAGCCTCTAACGATACAGTGTAATAAGACTCCAATAATACATAGTTTCAAAACTGCGGAAAGATAATAAAAGGGATAGGGGAGGAGTCGGGTCCTGCGGATGTCAGGCAGCTACCTCGACAACTCCGAAAATATCTGAAGACAGCAAAAGCTCAGCTAAACTCCCGAGGTACCTGGATCTGCACACATAGTACAGGGAGTAAAGTGAGTACTTCCAACTCAGTGGTAATAGACATGTACAATGACTGATAATAAGAAATCCCCAAAATACAACAATGTGAAGCTAAAACCAGTACTCCTACACATTTAACAGTGTAATAACAACAAGTAGAGACAGATAAAGCAGATAGATATCAATGCATGGATGCAATGCAAATGCACATGACCGCTGCGGCGTACAGCCCGATCCATTTGGGTACCCGCGCTCAGTGTGAGGGTTCAGACTCCGGAGGGGCTCCTACAGCCCAAGCGCAATATCATCGTAACATTCGCTGCGGCGTACAACCCGATCCACAATCAGTCCAATTATATGCATGCAAGCCATACGGGCACAGTCAAACTTACAATTTTCAGTTCCAATTATCAGAAATTATAAACTAAGAGGTTAAAACCTTAGAATTTACTAGCCATTTCGAGACAGTGTCTAACTTAGGACTGATATCATGAAAACATGCTAAACATCATGGAAA
>MU755193.1:40179-56844 GCA_026770625.1 Nicotiana glauca
ACGTGCTTCGCCTCAATTTAGTATTTCAGCACACCTTCCACCATTATATACGTTACACAGTCATTTGGTCTTTCTAAGTCTAAACTCATACCGCCATATGTAATGCACCTTACTTTCCAACTAGGAGACACGAAAGATATTCATCATGCGCCCATAACTCGGGGCTACACAATAGATTACAATAGGAATCGAACACTTACTAGCTCATCTATCATTCAGCAGACTCCTTCATCACTACCAAGTCACATATATACATCTTGCAGTACTAACATACTCATCACATGAATACCCAAACCGCCATTCCAGCTAATAGCGACAATACCGAACATATAAGTTCAAAACACTTGCTCACACGATCAGCACCTCAGTGCTCCAGCCATAGACAAGATTCGGCCTCAAGTCCTCCAGACTGGCCCAACATCGAACTCACGGGATCACATCTCGCCCCTCGATCGGGGAATCACAAGCCATCAGGGCACTTATAATACCGAGCGCTCATGTGCGCATACAGACGTATGGAAGGAATTTCAAGAGTTATATCTTAAGCTAAATCAAGTACGCACGATAGGAATTCCAAGAAAGTGAAGTTTTCCTAAAGGTTCTGCAGCCTCTCGAGGATAAATACAGACATCTCCGTACCGATCCATGAGATTTTACTAACCGACTCATTACTCATGAGGCCTAGTAACTTAGGCTCTGATACCAACTTGTCACGACCCCAATTTCGATCGTGATGGCGCCCAACACAACTGCTAGGCAAGCCCGACCATTTACACTCCCGAGCATGAAGCTTAAAACCAATTATTTGAATAACATTAATAGCAATAAAGCTTAAAGTATAAACTGATAGATAGAAATAAGCTGAATATCACGATAATACGGAATAAACTCCCAAAGACCTGGGGGTCATGAGTCTAGAGCCTCTAACGATACAGTGTAATAACACTCCAATAATACATAGTTTCAAAACTGCAGAAAGATAATAAAAGGGATAGGGGAGGAGTCGGGTCCTGCGGACATCAGGCAGTTCCCTCGACAACTCCGAAAATACTCTAAAGACAGCAAAAGCTTAGCTAAACTCCCGAGGTACCTGGATCTGCACACATGGTGCATGGAGTAAAGTGAGTACTTCCAACTCAGTGGTAATAGACATGTATAATGACTGATAGTAAGAAATCTCGAAAATACAACAATGTGAAGCTAAAACCAGTACTCCTACACATTTAACAGTGTAATAACAACAAGTAAAGATAGATAAAGCAGATAGATATCAATGCATGGATGCAATGCAAATGCACATGACCGCTGCGGCGTACAGCCCGATCCATTTGGGTACCCGCACTCACTGTGGGGATTCAGACTCCGGAGGGTCTCCTACAACCCAAGCGCAATATCATCGTAACATTCGCTGCGGCGTACAGCCTGATCCGCAATCAGTCCAATTATATACATGCAAGCCACACGGGCACAGTCAAACTTACCATTTTCAGTTCCAATTATCAGAAATTATAAATTAAGCGGTTAAAACCTTAGAATTTACTAGCCATTTCGAGACAATGTCTAACTTAGGACTGATATCATGAAAACATGCTAAACATCATGGAAACAGTGATAATAATCCCTACGGGATCCAAATAATCGGCATACAGCCCAAATATAACCATAACCATCCAAGTAGGAGGTTTGTCAACTAATTTCTAGCCAATAACACAGTACGAACATCATTCGGTAGGACTAAGCCATAGTCCCCAATCACAATCGACCTCGCACTCACCGTAGAGTACGTGTCTCGCCTCAATATAGCGTCACAGTGTGATATATCGGGGTTTCAAACCCTCAGGTCATCATCTACATCTATTACTCACCTCAATCCGGCCACAAAACTAGTCCGCTATGCCTTTTCCTCTCGAATCCACCTACTCACGTATCGAATCTGGTCAAAACCATAACGAATACATTACAATAGGCTAATGGAACATAACCCAATTGAAAGAACTCGAAAACACCCAAAAACACGAAGTTGGCAAAACTCGAGCCCTGGGCCCACTTCTCGAAAAATTACGAAATTTACATCACTGGAATCCTCGCCTCACCACGAGTCCGTACATATAAAATACAAAAGAATCAGAGTCCATTTGACCCCTCAAATCATTAATTCAAACCTTCTTAGGTTTCAAGCCCTAACCTCCATTTTTACCCTTTAATTCCTTGAATTTCAGTGTTTAAATCCTTATTTTTACACCATAACAACATTATTCGAGTTTATAAATTCATACCTGATGGAATCCCCTTCGAATCCTCTCCAAATCGCCCAAAATTGCCTCTTCCCGAAGTCTAAAATATTTTCTTAACTTCTGAAATTCGCGAACACTGTTCATTAAACACAGTCCAGATTTCCGCTTCTGCGGTCCTTTAACCGCACCTGCGGTACCGCTTATGCGACAAATTGACCACTTATGCGGTGTCACTTAAAATACCTGGGACCGGTTATGTGATCCACACATCCGCTTATGCGGTTTACCTCCAACCGCTTCTGCGGTATATTAACCGTTTATGTGGACTCGCTGAAGTGCCTACACGTCCGCTTATGCGGAAAATCCCATGGCCACACCCGCCCCCTTCTGCGGCCTCCCCCACCGCATCTGCGGAACCGCTTAAGCGGCTCCTTTTTCGCGGATGCGGAAATACCAGAAGGCTCAAAAAATCTGCTGCAACAAAAATGCTTCTAACTTCCGATTAATCATCCGAAATCACCCCGAGGCCCCTGGGACCTCAACCAAAAACACCAACACATCCAACAACCTTATTCAAACTTGCTCGAAACATCAAATCACTATAGTTAACTTCAAAATCATCAAATTTCACCAAATTAAAAACTAAGTTTCTTAAAAACTTCCGAATTGCACATTCGATCAAAAGCCCAACCAAACGATGTCCAACTGACCTGAAAATTTGCAGACATATCTAAAATTACCTAACAAAGCTACTGCAACTCTCGGAATTCCATTCCGACCCTTGGATCAAAATCTCACCTATCAACCGGAATTCGCCAAAATTCAAACTTCGCCAATTCAAGCCTAATTCTACACCGAACCTCCAAATTCGATTCCGATCACACTCCTAAGTCACAAATCATCCCCCGAAGCTAACCAAACCATCGGAATTCACATCTGAGTCCTCTAACCACATAGTAAACTTTCGGTTGACTTTTCTAAAATAAGTTTTCTTCTAAGAGGCTAAGTGCCTCATTTCCAACTAAAACCAACTCAATTTCACCCGATCAAATCAAATATCGATATTGAAACATAAGGCAACACAATATGGGGGAAACGGGATAGTAACTCACATGACGACGGGCCGGGTCATCACAGGCATAGAACCCGATGCGGAGCATATGTGAGAATACTTCGAAGACCCATCAACAAAAGAAAGCACACTTCGGCGTACATTTAGATAACTTCATTAACCGGGAACCAACTGAAAGTCCACTCAATTTGCTTTGCGGTTAAAAAACCCAGATATGTTAACCATGCTTTAGTACCCTCTGACAACTCATAGTTGTTTATCCTATTTCTGTACTCTTTAATGCAATTGAGTTCGGTTAATCCGTAGTTCATGTACCTCGGGTGAAGCCAGAAATGCTCCCCTAGCCACATTTGCAAAAGCAGATTACAGCCCTTATAGAATTTTGCACCAGCTCGATAGGCGGTTAAGGCTCGATAGATTTCTGCAAGAATCATCGGTATAAGAGTATTATTGGCCTTCTTGACCATAAAGTCAGCCATTCCTGCAAGTCCCAATTCTATGTGTCCATCATTCCTCGGGCATATTAGAGTTGGCCAGGAATGCAACTACAGAGGCTAAATCTGTACATGCTTCCCACTTGTTTGTTTTTCCTAGATGACTCAAACTAGTGTCTGGAGCCTCAAATTCGTGGGGGTCCCCAAATTGGCTATTCAAGAAGTGGAATGTACAGAGACCTTCGGCTAAATTTTCATTTTTAACCTGCCAGTTAATGCTTAGAAGGTCCAAAAATTTATGAGGGTCATAGTTCTGGGTGCTACTAGATATTGGTGCCTGAGATTCCCGTCAAAACCAGCGTAACCTGCCATCTTCTCCAGCGTAGGGGTTAATTCAGAGTCGGAGAAATGAAAAATATTGTATGCTGGGTCCTAGAATGGTATCAGGGCCTCAATTAGATCAACCATGGGCTTAATCTTCATAAGACCAGTGAGCCCACCTAAAGCTTTAGTCACAGAATGCTTGTCGACCTCCCCCAAGTCACTCCACCACATGTGAAGTCTTAGAGGAATTTCATATACAACCCACAAAGGTACATTTTCAACAGTGCTCATTCTACATGCAAATTGAGGACAAATGATCAAAATCGACACATTTTCCAATAATACAAAGAGGTTAATTTGAACATTCAAATCAGTAAACTCCGTACCAAAACAGGGTTTGTTTTTGCAAATACGACCCTTCAGCACCTGAGGAAAGTTTTTACTGTTGTTTCTGCCAACTAAAATTGATTAGGAGAAAAGACTGACTTGGGTGTACATTGTGGCTATTCTTGCAAAAAGCCTTTCAGTGTCTCGAGAGAATATTTTAAGGCTATTTTGACAAGAATGGCCCCAAGTGATGATCATGTTTCAAAAGGTTCTTATTTTGGTCAGTTTTGCAAAAATGAGGCTGGACCTGATAAGGGTTGCCTACGTATCTCACATCCGATAAGAATCAGACCGTGTATCTCGATAAGTGTTGACATAACCAAAAAACATGACTTTTTGAAAATACTTGGCTTATTTTTTTAAATAACTTTCTTTTTACTTTTTTCCAAATTTTAGCAGAATTTCAGAATTTTTTAAATATCTGAATTTTTCAGAACAGTGTAAATTTCTCTTTCTTGCCTCACTCTTAGTTTTTCTTGATTTTCTTTCCCTATTATAGAAGCCATTCAACATGCAAGCCAAAATAAATAAATGTACAAGTAGCACATTAAAATGCATCAAGATGGTCTTTTAATTTAGGTGCACCTGCCCTAGACGGACTCACCCCCTATGTTGAGTCCTTAAAGTTAAATACACGTGATGCAACTCAGGGGAGGAAGGGGGCAGTGTATCGGGAATACAGAATTGGCTTTGTAACTTATCTGATCCTCGTTCCAAAATTAGGGTTTGACTCCAACAAAAAAGAAGCCATGCGAAGCGCACACTTCCTAGAAGATTTATAAGACTTATAGAGAAGAAGGGTATCGTAAAATTTCTATATATAGTTCAAACAATATCAAAGAGGTAAAAAGCGGCATTTAGCTTATTAGGCTCAAACATGTAAAAAATTAGATAATAAACAAAAGCCAAGTATAAAAATTATTCTAAGCTCGAATTCTGAACCCTGAGCTAGAGATTCTGGGTTCGATCCCCAGCAGAGTTGTCAGAGCAGTCACACCTCCTTTTCTCGAGTAATAGGGAGTTTTTTCAATTAAAATAATATTATTCGAAAAAGGATTATTTATTTAACCACTTGGAATGATTATTTTGGTGTCCCAAGTCACTGATTTATTTTTAAATCCAAAATCAAGGAAATTGACTTTATTTTTATGGTCCGCAAACACAGAAGACTGTGTAAGGAATTTTGTTAATCTAGGAGAAGGCGTGAGGCACTCCCGAGTTTCGTAATCTTAGCACGGTCACTTAACTATTGTGTAATTTTAACCTTTAAAACCACTTTCAATTGATTATTTAACCACTTTTAGTTTTTATAGAATTTATTTGAAAAAGTTGTAATGGCGCACACTCATTTATTTTTGTACATATTGCGAATTGCGTCAAGTGAAACACACCTATGATCTACAACATATTAATTTTATTATTATTTGAAATTGTGATAAAGTCGTGTGAAATGCGCACTCGAATTAAAATTTATGTATCGCGACCATGCCACAAGAACCGTACCCATAGTCACAATGATTTATTTAAACTCGTCTAAAGCAAACTATGATATGCTCATAGCTTATTTATTTACTATGTTTAGGATTAAGTGTGGAAATCTAGAATTTTGGAACAAACCCACCAATACTAAATACTAGCCATGATCACCAAGACAAACACAATTCATAGTCTAAGAGCTCTGTTCAACTCAAAATCATGGAAATTGAGCAATTGGCATTTATGAACTATAAGATTCCCCGATCTAAAACTAATTTCATTACATACTAGATAAATGAGCTAGTTGACTCGTAGGAAATATATACAAATAACAGCCACTCACATACTAATTTTGCTAATCAATATAACCCAAAATGCAGTTATTACAGGTTTATTTCAAACTAATTTTGTACAAAAGAAACAAACTGAATTCCATGTGTTCTCATGTTAAAATTCAAAATCCAAAGAACTCAAACAATGTCCAAACATCACATATAGTTATTTATGAATTCACCTCATATCCTTTTTTCTCAGTGTACTAGGTCCAATTTGAATTTTTAGTTGAATGGTGAAGGAATATTCAGCGAACAGATAGATGAACAACTGAGGCAAATTTTATAATACTAGAACATCCGTATGGCAGTACATAATCTGAGACTGAAATTAGTACCTGGATCAAAAGGGTAGGAGTTCAGCAGCGGAATTGAGTAAAATAGCAGCAGAAATATGATGATTCCAGCCCGATTAAACTTTAAACTTTTTAGAAAATATAGTGCAAAACCAGCAAAAATTGAAGCAGCTACCCGGATCATTTTCGCTCCTCTTGCTCGAAGCTTTTTGTGTGTTAGATCTCTATTTTTCTAGTTTGTTAAATTTTGAAGTTTTTGCTTCAATTTAGTGAAGGAATGAGAATGAGGTTTGTAGATGAGAATGGGGGAAGTAGGAGTGTGAGAGAAAGTAAGAGATGGGGGTGGCGGCTGAGAGAAAGAAGAAAAAGATGGGGAAGGCTGCTAGGGTTTTGGGTGTAGAAGATGGGCCGCTCGTTTGAGAATGATGATTGGCATCTAGGGTTTTAGATCCTGTTTGGATGGGCTGAAAAGCTGGTCAAACCAACTTTTAAGCACTCTTTAATTTGTGAAAGTGTTTGGCAACCAAAAAAATAGCTTAAAGAAAGCTAAAATCTGCTTAAAAAAAGACAAAATCAATAAGTTGGAAAACCCAACTTTTTTGAAATTGGCTTAAAAGCCATATTGCTTTGATCAAGAATATTACCTTTTTAACCCTTATAATTTTTTCTTAATTCCAAAATTACCCCTTATTAGAAAACCGTACAACACGCTATCTTTTTCTTTTCTCCGTTCTTGTTGCTGCAGCCTTTCTTTTCTTCTTCTTCTTCCATAACTTTCCTCTCTTTTCCTTTCATTTCCTTCCTTACACTTTAATTCATTATTTTCCTCTTTTTTTCTTTCCTTTATTTCTTCCCCAGCGTTGCTCCCTTCCCCGTCACACTTGTTATGTCCGTTCTAATCTTCTTTCTCCTTATGTTCGTTCTTCTTCTTCTTTTTCCATAAATATTGTTCTTTTAACCTTTTTTTTTTGGTTCCATAATATTTAATTTTTTTGGCATTGAATCCTTCCCTTTTTTTAATTGGTGTAACTATATTCTAAAATCAAATCATTCAATGAATTTACATGTTTCCCTAGAATTTGAAGCTATGAACGGAAAATAACATATTATAGTAATCACCTCTATTTATAATGTTAATAACTTTAAGAATATTTCTGTCATTTTAACAAGAAAAAGTGTTTACCAGCAATTATTTACCAAACACCTCTATTAGCATTTTTTTCAGTCTCAGCACTTTTATCCAAACACGTAACTGCTTCTTTATAAAATAAGTTCCAACAATTATAAAGTGCATTTAAGCACTTAACTTAAAAGCCACTTTTTAAAGCCAATCCAAACGGGCCCTTAATAAAAGAAAGGGGGGGAGGGGATCCGTCTCTTGTTTTTCTTAAGAATGGAATTAGGGGAGTAGGGTTATTTTAATGAGTGGGGAGAAGGATATTGGGCCAAGCAGGTCGCGGGGTGAATTGGGCGTGTATTTGGAGGAAATGGGTTGCTGAGATTGTCTTTGCCCAGTTTGAAATAAGACCAAGCAACCTCTTTCTTTCCTTTCTCTTAATTTTTAAAAATAATCATTTATTGAACAATCCTAATTCCAACAAATTTACAAAATTAACCTAATGACATATTTTTCAAAAATTAAGTAATTTATTTAAATAATAATGCATGTAAAGTGCCTAATGTATTTGGTATTTTAAATTTTTTTACAAATGCAATTAATTATATAATTAAAATCTAAAAAATGTAAAAGCTAAAATATTTTTGTTATTTTTAAGATTTTAAATGCTACTAAAAATGCACCAAACAAAAATACGCACAAAGAAAATCAAGTAAAATAAGAAAAAATTCCTAAAATTCTATAAAACGATAAAAAGCTATTTTGAGATTTTTAAGAATAATTTTATGCATTGGGCAAAAATTACGTGCTCACAATTATCTTATCTACACTTGATCTTCTTCTGCTTTTATCTCTTTCCGATTTTCTTCAAAAACTTCACCATCTTCTTACTATTATGGCTTCTTTTACTGAATCTTTTGAGAGCTCTGGTCTTCTCTTCAGTGGAGGCCCAAAGAGAAGCAACGATAAAGAGGTTAATGTTGATGCTGATCCTCCCACATTAAGCACCATCATACCGAAACACTTGAGCACCGTCAATGGCTTCCAAGAGAGTTTTCCTCCTTGTCTTCACGGACTTGGGTCGTGAGCAGATATCCTTCTTCTATTCATCCTTCTAGTATTCTTGCTGTGAAGGAGGATTGCAACTGCCCAAACCTTAACATCATCACTCCTGACTTGATAGAGCGAGTTACCTTTTCCAAGGAAGGTTTTACATATGTTTGTAGTATCCTTTCATCATGGGTCCATTTTCTTTGAGTGGGGGGCTTGACCCCGCGATCTTGGAATTATGCCATCGGTATCAGGTCTTCTTGATACAAGTGGGTCTCTCAGTATGGCGAATGGTGGCTTGTCTGTGCCATCTGTGAATGGAAACGATTATGAACATCCACTGCTCCAAAATCTTCCGTGGGAGAGTAATAAATTTTAGTAAACTCGGCCACCACTCCCTTCTCACCAGCATGGATAATGACAATGACCGTGGATGGATAGAGAGGTTTGTCGTCATTGATATCAGGGATATCATCCCAGCCACAACTCCGTCCTTCCCTGAATCATGGAACTGTTCACGTAAGTTTGTATTTTATTCATCTCTTTCCTTCGTAAAAAGGATAATTCCCCATTATTTATGACCTCCTTATTCTTGTTGTTTTAGCTTCTCGGTGGACACCATCAAGGGTTCGAGGCCTGGACCAATGCGTTCAGAAGATTCTGGATATTACAATGCTAAAAATCCTTCGGTGGAAGGAGATGGCCCTTAAATATGGGTGGAAAGCCAGAACTATGGTAAACTGATCCTTCTTCCTTCTACCTCCATGTGAACATAAATTAATTTACTAACTATACATTTTGCTTGATTCAAGGCTCTTACAAGGGTCCATTACCTGCCCCGAAGTGGATGTTTTGGCCATTAATATGGAGGCTGTGAGATTTTTGCAAGATACTCTCACTTAGAGCGGTGTCCTCGGATCTGCCTCTGGCAGAGGTGCTTCCTCTCGGAGTCCCCTGCTAGAGAACAAGCAACCAAAAAGGGGCGTTCTTCCTTGATTGGGAATAGAAATTAAAAAATAAAAAGGCCACACCTGAGGCTGTCATGTAGTCATTGATGATGACTGGGAAGCTAGTGATGAAGAGGCTTCCCTTCAGTGGAGACTATGATCTTTATCAGCTCAATCGAATGGTAAATTGGGAGATCTTAGAACCCCAACCAAAGGTGAGGTCTGAGCGGTTTCGGGTGAAATGGAGATAGTAGAGAATTTTGATTCTCGCTTTTCAACCCTTGTTGCTATTTTCGGTGCTGTGAGGTCTGATGTCACCCAAACTCACACCAAAATTAGTTAGTGAGGCGTTCGAAGCAATAATAAAATATAACACGAGTCGAGGTTGATTCCGCGGGGAGTTAGAAATGGGATTAGGTCTATACCTAGTGTAATTGTATAATATGCCTCAATTTGCACTTTCACATTCTTGTTTGATGTTTTTATTTCTATTTTATGCTATTGATTGCAAATAATAAACTAGAAGATAATATTTTTTTATTTTTGGCTATTTTTCAAATGATAAAGGATCTAGGATTGTGACTTCCACCTAGGTGGTTACCTAATGGGTTGTAAACTCTAGGCAAGTTTGATTAGTAGGGGTCGTAATATATCAATCACAGGCAAATACCCACTTTATTCAATAGTTTGAGTGATTTTGTCCGATTTGGCTTTCTTAAGTCCAAATGGGTATTGCAAAAATCAAGTTATATATGCTTAAGTCGGGTATTACTATCTCTAGATTTGACCTTATAATTGGGGCTATCAATTTCTTGAGTTTACCCCAATTCCTTGTTAGCCAAGTTTTCCTAGACTTAGCCTCTCTTTCTCAAGTAGAGACTAAGTCAAATAGGCATGAATCAATATTTGCAACCATTAATTCTAGTATTCAAGCATAAACAAGGCTAAATATCACTAACTCAATCACAAACAAGCCCTAAAATTAAATACCCATTAAGTACTCATACTAGGGTTGGGTCACAACCCTAGCTAAAGATTTAGCTACTCATAAAAAATAAATAAATACAAGAAAAAATTAAGATAGAGAGCATAATAATTGATTAGACAAAGAAAATCTAATATTTAGAAGTTAATCTAGTACAGAAATACTCAAAGCAGTAAAGAAAACGGCTCAGGTGCACTTCTCGTAACTAAACTTTTACCTAAAAATGACAAAAAGATCTATTTATACTAAGCTGAAAACATCTTACAAAAATGCCCTCATGAAGGTTGAGCGACCGCATAATTTTGGTGTGGTCCGCACAATTATCGTGCGGTCCGCATTCTTGGTAACTTGGGGGATTCTGTGGTCCGCATAAAAATGGGTGCGGCCGCACAAAACTAATATGGTCCGGACTCCCTTCTTTTTGGACTTGACATAGTTCTCTGATTCTTCAATCTTGCGGACTGCATAATAATGAATTCAGCCACACTTGACCCCCTACGACCATACAATTTCGGTACGGTCCGCATGTCTTTAGCTGGCCTAAATGCGGCCACACTAGAATTGTGCAGTTCGCACTACTGGACTTTTTGCCCTGTTTTGATTCTTGTTCACTTTTGACTCCTTTATGAGCTGATTTTGACTTCTTTGGCTCGTTTCCCAATTTTTCTACAAGCAAGCATATTTCATTAGTTTTCGGGAATACCTTTAAGCATTTTTAAGCTAAAACACAAGTAAAATAGAGCAAATAAGCGATCAAAATTTCTGCTTATCAAGGTCGTACACTTGACTCTTGTACCTTTGGTTGATGAAAAACGAATAATCAACACTGCCCTATTGCAGCTAAGCCCAATGGCATTTGAAGGTTCTGCAGAAGGAAGACGAGTAGGGCCAAACTTGATATCCAAAAAAACATCCAAATGGCATGACCATTCACCTCTCAAGGACGAAATTCTTTTTATCATAATCCCTACAAAATGAATTGGACCTTTTCTGGACAGTCCCAAAATTGGGCTCGCAAAGTCACCAAAGATGGGCACGCACGTAGTAGCCCTTGCTAAGAGGCAGCTCCCATATGGGCTCGAATTGGGGTTCAATTCCCTTAAGAAAACTTTAGGGAATGCATGGGCACAACTGATATACACTACCATAATGAGAGCTCAACATTTCTCACACATGTTTCCAGCAATAATGAAATGAACAAGGACCAATACTACCCTCTAACACATGCTAGTTTTGGTATTAACAACCTACCCTACTGATGATAAAACCAGATGCATTTCAAATCAACCAACATTACTCAAATTAATTACCGAACCGTGGAGTTTCCAACAACCAATTTCAATGAGCAATTCAAATTATCAAATCTAAACATAAATGAAAGATGCAGGATTCAAACTACTAACTCGATTAATAACATTATTCACTAAACTCCTATCATAACAATCCCAACACACAAATACTTGAAAAGGAGTTTAACTAAACTAGAATTAAAATAACAAACCAATGTTCGAGCATGGTCCTAAAATACACTGCATAAGTCGTGACTGAATACAATAATGTTCAAGTAATCAAGCTAATTTATACAAAAAATACATGAACAATCTTTTAAGAACAGAAACCAATTTATTCACTATCTAGATCAACTACAGGGCTTCCCTTTACATCTCATATGCTACTCAAGTGTTGAAGCATACCTGGAAAATAAAAGGAAGCAAGAAGTGTGAAATCAGTTGCCAAGCAGCAGCAGAGAAAGTAATGAAACAGTGCCTAGAATCAATGAAATAGTACCCAAATAGCAAACTTAAATTAGAGCTTTCAAACCCAAATTCAAACCATCTCTCAACTCAGGTGTAGGATGTGAAAGTTTCAAAGATTTTAGCTAATAAAAAAGATAAGAAAAACCCAGCTGATACAGAATTTTGATCAGTTTTTATCAAGGAAAAATGCTGGAAATCAGTACAGTTCAGAATTTTTCTGTTTTTTTTTTCTCTGGATTTTTTATCTCTTTTTCTCTAAATTCTGTTTTAGCTCTCTCTTTTAGCTCTCTTAAGCTCTATCTGTTTTTTTAAAACTCCCTTTGTGTTCTTGCTAGCTTTTTTTTTCTTTTTTAAACTCTCAATCTTGCTTTTCTATATATCATCTCTTTTTTTTAGGATCTGATTTCTGTTTCTCTATATAGGCAGCAGAAATGCCTCCCCCTATTCACAAATGCCCTTTTCCCAATTTTTTAATTGACTCCACTCAACTTCCTAGTGCATTCATAATGTACTCTTAAACCCTACCATTACAGAAACTTCCTAATCAGTTAGGTAAACACTACCCTTATTAAACAATCCCTAGACTACCCCTTAAAACCCCCTGTTAATTACCCAGAAATTCAGGAATCAAGCTAACCCAATAATTAAACCAACCCTGGACTCAAAACAAACTCGAATCATTTCCAATTTGGGTTTTCTGATTTTAGAAACCAAATTAACATTGAAAGACTAAGACTCTTGAGTATTCAATTTGCAGAGTCTTAAAGATTTGAACAATTCAACCCCAATACAAAAGCAAACATCTAACACGTCCAGGAAAGAACACAAATAATTATGAAACACAATCTAAAATTAACATGCACATGCAGACGGTGTGAAGAAATAAAAAACAAAAATGGAAAATAAAAATCATAAAAATAAGAGAAAGGGTAGAGGCAGACAATAAGAGAGCAAAGATAGAAACTAGAGATCAAATGGTAAAACAAAAGAAATACCTAAGAATCTCGGACCAAATCCTGAAATCGAACCCAAGCCTTCGATTTTGGCCAAAATGAACCTTAATCGTTTGTTTTCAAACGAAACACATGAATAAGTTCAATTTCGACCTCAAATCTTCAACAAAAACTTGCAAAGCGAGTGTTGGAAATTTAGGGTTCAAGCTCTGATTTAAAATTCAAGGAGTTCGAGGAATATTTGAGGAAAAGAGTTGTGAATTTGGTACGAGGGTGTCGTAGGGGTTTTAGGGTGTTAATTTGGGATCGATCGGGTAAGCTAGGGTTCAGGGGTGTACCTTCGATCGAAGATTCGATGAATTCCACGATGATTCGAAGGTAACGTGCTGGAGATTAGGAATGAGGGGACAGAGGGGATTCTATGGTGTATTTTTGGAGACGATTGGGCCACCATAATCGCCGTGAGGCAATTTCTGGTGGGCGGAGTGAGGTAGAGGCGGCGAGAATTTTGGGGCGGCGGATCTCTAGGGTTAGGGGATTGAGAGAAGAGATTGAACATGGGGTTTCTGAAGGGTGTTTGTATAATTAAAACGAAAGGGGTTTGCACAACCGTTGGATCAGATGAGATCAAAGACTGTGATGGAACGAGATAAAACGGCGTCGTTTGGATAGGCTGGAGACTGTATTGGGTATTGGGGCGGGTCTGGGCTGATTTTTAACGGATTTCAGTGTATAAATCGATTTGGACTTAGGGAATTTGAAATTTTGGCCAAAAATCAGACTTCGTTCATTCCCTTTTCCTTTTCAATTTTCTTTTTAATTCCTTTTATTTTAAAACAAAAAATAAAAATAAAATCTAACTTAATTCCTAACCCAAATCATCCCATCAAATTAGATGAATTACTAAAAATAATAATTATCCCAACTAATAAAATACCAAATTCGAAGCTAAATGCAAAGATGAGTTATATTTTGACTTTTTTATTTTTTGCAATTAATTTAGTAATTAATCTAAAAATATAACATTAAATCCTAAATGCAGAAATGCAATATATTTTTGTATTTTTTCATGATTTATTTAAAATAAATATGCACAGACAAATGCAAGCAATTGATAAAAATATTACAAATTCTACGAAATTGCACATAATGGGGAAAAAATTATTTTTCTTGAATCTATGGTAGTAATTATCATAGGGTAAAAAATTACATGCTCACATTGCACTATATTTTCTGAATTTTTTAAGGTTTAATCAGGCTGGAATCAACCTATTTCTGCTGCTATTTTACTCGAATATGCTGCTGAACTCCTACCCTGTTATTTCCTTCACCTTTTATTTAGTTGTGTTAGCTTTGTTTCTTGTCCATCCAGATACTAATTTCAGTCTTAGATTATGTTCTGTCGTACTGATGTTCTAGCATTATAACATTTTCCTAGGTTTGTTCATCTACATGTTAAATGAATATTCCTTCACTATTCAACTTCAAATTCGAATTGGACCGAGTTTCTTCATAAAAAAGGATATGAGGTGAATTCATAAATAATTGTCTGTGTTGTTTGGACATTGTTCGAGTTCTTCGGATTTTGAATTTTGACATGAGAACACAGGGAATTCAATTTGTTTCTTTTGTGCAAAATTAGTTTGAAATAAACTTGTAATGAGTGCATTTTGGGTTATAGTGATTAGCAAAATTAGTATGTGAGTTAGGGGACATTGTTCGAGTTCTTCGGATTTTGAATTTTGACATGAGAACACAGGGAATTCAATTTGTTTCTTTTGTGCAAAATTAGTTTGAAATAAACTTGTAATGACTGCATTTTGGGTTATAGTGATTAGCAAAATTAGTATGTGAGTTAGGGGTGGGCATCTGTCGGTTCGGTTCGGTTGTGAATATTATCGGTACGGCATATCAGTTATCGGTTTATAAATATGCTAAACCGATAATCACACCGATAAGATAACGATTATCGGGTATCGGTTTGTCGGTTATCGATCCTTATCGGTTCGGTTATCGATTTACCCAATAAGATTAAAAAATATCCAAAATTTTCATATTTATATTATAGAAATCGTGATCATATTGTAAAGAGAAACGAACTGAAGTTTTGCTCATATGAAAAGACGGATTAAATTTCATTTTTAGAAAAGAAAACTTTCTTTGCATTTGAAATTCTAATGAATGATCTCAATTTTTAAGTTATAAGTTAGTAGCAGGAAGGAATCAGACATTCAACAATATAATCTTACTAACTATCTCACTATGGGCGGGAATAACTAATAGGAAAATAATAAAAACCTAATCTTGTAAATACTAAAGAATCAGTGCAATAAAAGATATAAATAGAAAAACTAAAAATCTAAACAATTAATTGTTTAAAGTATAAAGCTAAAAATATTAAACCGAAGAATTAAGATGAGAAATTCAGAAAATTTTAAAACTTGCTCTAAGGATTAAGGTTTGAAAATGAAGAGTAATTGCCGAGAGAATTGAGAGAATGAGAAAATGAAACCATAAGGTGGTTTTATATACTTAGTAGGTAAAATTATAATTTTGTTAAAGCTTTGTCACGACCCTTTTCCAAAATAGGTCATGATGGCGCCTGACACCGTTACCAGGCAAGCCAATGCGGAATATTCCCAATTTCCTATGTTAATTTTTGCGAAATTTAAGTGAAATAATTATCCGAATTTGGATCCGAAACCAAAAGTGATAGATAAAATAAATAATACAATAATACAACCTCAAAAACGAATCTACCAAAGTGTGTGCCAAAACCTTGTGTCACAAGTACAGACATCTAGTAAAACATACAAAAAAATATCTCTATCCTGCTGTCTGAGATAAAGAAAGACAGCAAAAGTAAACGAAGACTCCATCCAGCTGCTGCGCAGCATAGGAAGGAAGCAGCTCATCGTGGAAGTATTTGCCACAAACTCAAGGGCGCGCACCGGACTGATAACCAGATGTAACTGCCTCAGATCCTGTACAATTAAGTACAGAAGCGTAGTATGAGTACATAAATAATATGCACCCAGTGAGTATCCCGTCTAATCTCGAAGAAGTAGAGACGAGAGGTCGACTTGATACTTACTAGGGTCAAGATAATATCATAATAAGATGTTATGCTAAGCATGAAAATCTTCAATAATTAACAGGTAATAAGGAAAAGCAATAATCATGTCCTTGACCATATTTCAGTTGTTGTTTATAGTTCAAATACTTATCAAGTAAGCACGTCATGTCTAAGATTTAGCATATATATATATATATATATATATATATATATATATATATATAT